>SKCR01051306.1:0-38003 GCA_019454045.1 Zanthoxylum bungeanum | reverse complement strand
AAACTAAGCCATTGTCATCATTAAAAATTGGGGTGCAACAAGAGGAATTCCCAAGAGGTCACCCATCTTAGTACTACTCTCGCCCAAGCACACTTAACTGCGGAGTTCTGATGGGATCCGGTGCATTTGTGCTGGTAAGGTCGCACCCATTTACATTAAGACAAAAAATGTACTTAATCTGAAATTCTGCGTGCTCTCCTATCGTGGATGGGGCCTTCCCGAATCGAGAACCGGCGTCGACTACAAGCGGAATTCTCCAATCGACGTGAATGCACACAAACAAGACAAAGATTGAGGCCCGGAATGAATGAATGCGCCGCGAAAGCAAAGATATGGTAAAATAAATCAAAAATAAAAATTGGGGTGCAACACGAAGACTTCCCAAGAGGTCACCCATCTTAGTACTTCTCTCGCCCAAGCACACTTAACTGCGGAGTTCTGATGGGATCCGGTGAATTAGTGCCGGTATGGTCGCACCCATCAAAATTCAGACAAAAAATGTACTTAATCCGAAATTTTGCGTGCTCTCCCATCGTGGACGGGGCCTTCCCGAATCGAGAACCGGCGTCGACTACAAGCGGAATTCTCCAATCGACGTGAATGCACACAAGCAAGACAAAGATTGGGGCTCGGAAGGAATGAATGCGCCGCGAAAGCAAAGATATGGTAAAATAAATCAAAAATAAAAATTGGGGTGCAACACGAGGACTTCCCAAGAGGACACCCATCTTAGTACTGCTCTCGCCCAAGCACACTTAACTGCGGAGTTCTGAAGGGATCCGGTGCATTAGTGCTGGTAAGGTCGCACCCATTTACATTAAGACAAAAAATGTACTTAATCCGAAATTCTGCGTGCTCTCTCATCGTGGACGGGGCCTTCCCGACTCGTGAACCGGGCGTCGACTACAAGCGGAATACTCCAATCGACGTGAATGCGCATAAGCAAGACAAAGATTGGGGCCCGGAAGGAATGAATGCGCCGCGAAAGCAAAGATATGGTAAAATAAATAAAAAATAAAAATTGGGGTGCAACACGAGGACTTCCCAAGAGGTCACCCATCTTAGTACTGCTCTCGCCCAAGCACACTAAACTGCGGAGTTTTGATGGGATCTGGTGCATTAGTGCTGGTATGGTCGCACCCATCAACATTCAGACAAAAAATGTACTTAATCCGAAATTCTGCGTGCTCTCCCAGCGTGGATGGGGCCTTCCCGAATCGAGAAACCGGGCGTAGACTACAAGCGGAATTCTCCAATCGACGTGAATGCACACAAGCATGACAAAGATTGGAGCCCGGAAGGAATGAATGCGCCGCGAAAGCAAAGATATGGTAAAATAAATCAAAAATAAAAATTGGGGTACAACACGAGGACTTCCCAAGAGGTCACCCATCTTAGTATTGCTCTCGCCTAAGCACACTTAACTGCGGAGTTCTGATGGGATCCGGTGCATTAGTGCTGGTATGGTCTCACCCATCAACATTCAGTCAAAAAATAAATTTAATCCGAAATTCTGCGTGCTCTCCCATCGTGGATGGGCCCTTCCCGACTCTTGAACCGGGCGTCGACTACAAGAGGAATTCTCCAATCGACGTGAATGCGCACAAGCAAGACAAAGATTGGGGCCCGGAAGGAATGAATGCGCCGCGAAAGCAAAGATATGGTAAAATAAATCAAAAATAAAAATTGGGGTGCAACACGGGACTTCCCAAGAGGTCACCCATCTTAGTACAGCTCTCGCCCAAGCACACTAAACTGCGGAGTTCTGATGGGATCTGGTGCATTAGTGCTGGTATGGTCGCACCCATCAACATTCAGACAAAAAAATATAGTTAATCCAAATTCTGCGTGCTCTCCCATCGTGGATGGGGCCTTCCCGAATCGATAACGGGCGTCGACTACAAGCGGAATTCTCCAATCGATGTGAATGCACACAAGCAAGACAAAGATTGGGGCCCGGAAGGAATGAATGCGCCGCGAAAGCAAAGATATGGTAAAATAAATCAAAAATAAAAATTGGGGTGCAACACGAGGACTTCCCAAGAGGTCACCCATCTTAGTACTGCTCTCGCCCAAGCACACTTAGCTGCGGAGTTCTGATGGGATCCGGTGCATTAGTGCTGGTATGGTCGCAACCATCAACATTCAGACAAAAAATGTACTTAATCCGAAATTCTGTGTGCTCTCCCATCGTGGACGGGGCCTTCCCGAATTGAGAACCGAGTCCGTGGCCCAAGCACGCTTAACTGCAGAGTTCCGGAAATTTTATATTCAATATTTCTAATTGGACATTAATTTACTATTTTGAGTGGTAGAAGCCAAATTTAAATGCCTAATGGTATAAAAATTTTAGTGTTTAAAAAATAAATATCTAAAAAATGCATCAAAACCTAAGAAAAACATGAAATTAAGGGTCAAAATTACCCCCAAGCTCCTCCGGAACTTTACCACTGCTTTTATCTCGAAATTTTATGCGGCTTAAAAAAAAAATTCGCCTCAATCGGATCTCCGAACACAAAGTTATGAACTTCCAAAGTTTCTAACATTTCCAAAGAAGACACTTGTTTGATTATATTAAATTATCAAACATGTGTACGGTTCTCCGAGTGAAAGAAACTACCATTATCAAACATGTATATCATGAGGGATCACTTGTAGTTCACCCAACTAAGCCATTGTCATC
Organism: Zanthoxylum bungeanum; assembly: GCA_019454045.1. Taxonomy (NCBI): domain Eukaryota; kingdom Viridiplantae; phylum Streptophyta; class Magnoliopsida; order Sapindales; family Rutaceae; genus Zanthoxylum; species Zanthoxylum bungeanum. Next base: position 35,320 of record SKCR01051306.1, on the reverse strand, counting down.
ATTAAAAATTGGGGTGCAACACGAGGACTTCCCAAGAGGTCACCCATCTTAGTACTGCTCTCGCCCAAGCACACTTAACTGCGGAGTTCTGATGGGATCCGGTGCATTAGTGCTGGTATGGTCGCACCCATCAACATTCAGACAAAAAATGTACTTAATCCGAAATTCTGCGTGCTCTCCTATCGTGGATGGGGCCTTCCCGAATCGAGAACCGGGCGCCGACTACAAGCGGAATTCTCCAATCGACGTGATTGCACACAAGCAAGACAAAGATTGGGGCCCGAAAGGAATGAATGCGCCGCGAAAGCAAAGATATGGTAAAATAAATCAAAAATAAAAATTGAGGTGCAACACGAGGACTTCCCAAGAGGTCACCCATCTTAGTACTGCTCTCGCCAAAGCACACTTAACTGCGGAGTTCTAATGGGATCCGGTGCATTAGTGCTGGTATGGTCACACCCATCAACATTCAGAAAAAAATGTACTTAATCTGAAATTATGCGTGCTCTCCCATCGTGGAAGGGGCCTTCCCAAATTGAGAACCGAGTCTGGGGCCCAAGTACGCTTACCTGCGGATTTCCAAAAATTTTATATTCAATATTTCTAGTTGGACATTTATTTACTATTTTGTAGTGGTAGAAGCCAAATTTAAATGCCTAATGGTATAAAAATTTTAGTGTTTCAAAAATAAATATCTAAAAAATGCTTCAAAACATAAGAAAAATAATAAATTAAGGGTCAAAATTACCCCCAAGCTCCTACGGATCTTGTCCACTGCATTTATCTCGAAATTTTATGCGGCTTAAAAAAAATTCGCCTCAATCGGATCTCCGAACACAAAGTTATGATCTTCCAAAGTTTCTAACATTTCCAAAGAAGACGTTTGTTTGATTATATTAAATTATCAAACATGTGTACGGTTCTCCGAGTGAAGGAAGCTACCATTCTCGGAGTCCCCGTTGTCATATTCATGACTCATTTATTTTTTCTTATGTTTCAGATAACTCTTGAAGTCCTTCCATAATGGAGTCAACTTCTTAATGATTGTGACAATCCAGTATTTCATGAGGGATCACCTGTAGTTCACCCAACTAAGACATTGTCATCATTAAAAATTGCGGTGCAACACGAGGACTTCCCAAGAGGTCACCCATCTTAGTACTACTTTCGCCAAAGCACACTTAACTGCGGAGTTCTGATGGGATCCGGTGCATTAGTGCTAGTATGGTCTCACCCATCAACATTCAGACAAAAAATGTACTTAATCCGAAATTATGCGTGCTCTCCCATCGTGGACGGGCCCTTCCCGACTCGTGAACCGGGCGTCGACTACAAGCGGAATTCTCCAATCGACGTGAATGCGCACAAGCAAGACAAAGATTGGGGTCCGGAAGGAATAAATGCACCGCGAAAGCAAAGATATGGTAAAATAAATCAAAAATAAAAATTCGGGTGCAACACGAGGACTTCCCAAGAGGTTACCCATCTTAGTACTGCTCTCGCCCAGGCACAATTAACTGCGGAGTTCTGATGGGATCCGGTGCATTAGTGATGGTATGGTCGCACCCATCAACATTCAGTCAAAAAATGTACTTAATCCGAAATTCTACGTGCTCTCCCATCGTGGACGGGCCCTTCCCGACTCGTGAACCGGGCGTCGACTACAAGCGGAATTCTCCAATCGACGTGAATGCGCACAAGCAAGACAAAGATTGGGGCCCGGAAGGAATGAATGCGCCGCGAAAGAAAAGATATGGTAAAATAAATCAAAAATAAAAATTGGGGTGCAACACGAGGACTTCCCAAGAGGTCACCCATCTTAGTACTGCTCTCGCCCAAGCACACTAAACTGCGGAGTTCTGATGGGATCCGGTGCATTAGTGCTGGTATGGTCGCACCCATCAACATTCAGACAAAAAATGTACTTAATCCGAAATTCTGCGTGCTCTCCCATCGTGGACGGGGCCTTCCCGAATCGAGAACCGGCGTCGACTACAAGCGGAATTCTCCAATCGACGTGAATACACACAAGCAAGACAAATATTGAGGCCCGGAAGGAATGAATGCGCCGCGAAAGCAAAGATATGGTAAAATAAATCAAAAATAAAAAATGGGGTGCAACACGAGGACTTCCCAAGAGGCCACCCATCTTAGTATTGCTCTCGCCCAAGCACACTTAACTGCGGAGTTCTGATGGGATCCGGTGCATTAGTGCTGATATGGTCGCACCCATCAACATTCAGACAAAAAATGTACTTAATCCGAAATTATGCGTGCTCTCCTATCGTGGACGGGCCCTTCCCGACTCGTGAACCGGACGTCGACTACAAGCAGAATTCTCCAATCGACGTGAATGCGCACAAGCAAAACAAAGATTGGGGCCCGGAAAGAATGAATGCGCCGCGAAAGCAAAGATATTGTAAAATAAATCAAAAATAAAAATTGGGGTGCAACACGAGTACATCCCAAGAGGTCACCCATCTTAGTACTGCTCTCGCCCAAGCACACTAAACTGCGGAGTTCTGATGGGATCCGGTGCATTAGTGCTGGTATGGTCGCACCCATCAACATTCAGACAAAAAATGTACTTAATCCGAAATTCTGCGTGCTCTCACATCGTGGATGGGGCCTGTGGACAACAAACCTGGGCGACGCCGTTCCTAGGCTCGCGGCCTAGTTGGGAAGGATTAAATAACATGGAGTCGCCACCGGTGTGAACCGGGAAAATGAGATTAAGGCCGCACTCACCCCTCGCAAGGGAAGACCTCAAACCGTGGGTTCGGAATGGTCCCTTACTTATGTCACTTGTAATAAAAGGATTTATGTGATAATTAACCAGGCTTAAATTACATTTATTTCCAAAGATATCATGCTTCTAAATTCATATGCATACATCAACAAGTTCATCACAACATGCAACATCACATGGCAATCTCATGAACATATTTCAATCCTATGATATGGAAAACTAAGAACAACATAATCATGCTTGAGTACTATCTCATGAACCTATTAACCAAATAACATGATAACAGCCTAATCGTGCTTGAATACAAATAATACAGTTGGCTATATAACACAAGGAAGATCAACCAAGAGGCAATTATACATGAATATGATAAGACAGACTCAGTCCAGTGTGTGCGCGTTCGTGTAGCGTTCGTAAACGCGTTCGAACGGAAATAAAACAGAATGCTCACGTTCGAGTAGCGTTCGTAAACGCGTTCGAACGGAAATGAAACAGAATGCTCGCATTCGTATGACGTTTGATAACGCGTTCGAACGGAAATGAAACAGAATGCTCGCGTTCGTATGGCGTTTGATAACGCGTTCGAACGGAAATGAGACCTGATGCATGATAAGGCAAAAATGCATGTGCGTTCGAGTTGCGTTCGTAAACGCGTTATAACGGGAACAGACCTGATGTATGAAATGGGATACAATACATAAACAACAAAATAAAGGGGCGCGGCGAAGTACTGCCGTAAAGATGGCCTTTTGGGGGCTCTTGATCTCTCAAAGAGTGGACATTTAGACCAACATACTAAGCCCATGCGCATCACATCACATCATGCATACAAACATAAAGACAATCATACTATTCTAAGTATGTCCGATTGAACGTGTCTTGCATCCAACCGAACACACATCAACCGGCGCGGCAAAGCATCGTGGTAAAGGGCTTTAACCCCTCCCCATAGGGGATCTCACTTCGCACTTACTAAACCCATGCGCTCGGTTGAATCATGCATACGAAAATAAATACAATCATATCAAACTAGGTATGCTCGATTGAACGTATCTCGCATTCAACCGAACACACATCAATCGGTGCGGCAAAGCGTCATGGTGAAGGATTTTAACCCCTCCAATTAGGGAACCTTTCATCGCACTTACTAAGCCCATGCACTCGATCATATCATATGGGAATAAGCAATATACAGAATTTAAATGACGAGAAATAAATAAACCAAAGCAACACCACACAAGAGGAGGTTCCGTTTACTCAAGTGGTACGTGGAGTTGTGTCCCATGTACAGACCGCACTACCGTCCATTCGGATTCGGCTACGGAATTTACGTCTGGGTTTCCATCCTATATACCACAAGAGACGACACTCTTCCATTTCATTCAAGCCACAACATGCATTCATAAATGACTCTCATGCGAATAGAATTCAATAAAAAAAATGAATATAAAACTAATGGAATGTACCCTCAGGTCTAACCTTTTAAATCACCTCTCGGATGTACGGTACACGATCGTCGGAAGGGTGGATGCTCCGCAACTCTCCCGGTTCACTGGTTCACTGTTCTCGTTCGTTGTCTTGCTGTTTTGCTTGCGGTTCGAACTCCGTTCTGCTCCTATTCGGCCTCGGTCTTGCTGCTCACTGCACGGGCCACCTGTTTTAACGTTTTCAATGAACTATTCCAAGTTTGTGTGGGTTCTTAGTGCAATTATATGTGATTATTCTTAAGATTATCTATGCAGTTTTTATATTACTGTTTTTTAAGGATTTGGGCTGCTGTTTTAAGGTAATCTAGGAGGTTGTTTAGGCGTGTCTTAGGATTCGGCTAAGGGTGAGTTTGGTGTGTTATGGATTCGGCTATGATGGCTGTTGGTGCTTTGGATTCAACTATGGAGGGTGGTGGCTTGTGGTGGTTTCTTTGTTTTCTTTTGTGTATGTGTGAAGTGTTTTCTCTTTTTTGTTTAGTCTTGGGTGTGTAGAGAGAGTCTAGAGAGATTTCGAGAGAGTTTGGGTGTGAATTCTATGCCTTGGGCGTGATTTAGGTTGTGTGAAGGAGAGGAATGGCTTTGGGTAGGGGTTGCTTATATAGAGAAGGGTTAGGGCTTGACAAGGAAAGAGATTTGACTAATTGAAGAGGGATTTGATTTGGTTTGGTTAAGGGAATTCAAAGATTGAGGGGGGACAAATCTTGGCTAGATAGGAAAGGTTGAATATTTGATTTGTATTGGTTTAGGAATACAAATATTTTATATTGGTAATTATCTTATTAGATTAGGAAGTCAAATGTATGATTGGCTTTAATTGGTTATGATTGATTTTAATTTGGTATGATTATATTTTGATTTAGTATGTGATTTGTTTAATTTAGGCATGATTTTAGTTTAAGTTGGTAATTGTTTATTTTAATTGGTAAATGGTTTAAATGTTTTATTTTAATGTTTAATATTTAATTTAATATTTATTTATTTAATTTGGGATGTGTTTTATGGGCTTTGGGGAGCTAAATGGGCTGGATGTGAGGCTAGCAGCAAAACCAGAATTACCGACACCGTTCGAACGCTTCCTCGAACGCGGCACGAACGCCCGCAATCCGTTTGACGTTCGAACGTAAAAACGAACGCAGCACGAACGAAAACAGTGAACCTTGTTTATTCTGAATTTCCCCTTCCGATGTCCGTTTCCCGTGACCTCCGTGACTTAAAAGGTAGTTGTCTCCAAATAAGACTCCTCATCGGGTCTATGTGTAAAAATGCAGTGCCTACAGTCGCCCACACTTTGATGGGACTTGTGTAATGTGCAACAGTGACAATCCTATCAAAGTTATGCAATGCATTTCTACTTACCTGGCTCGCCAGCTGCCACTTGACTTACCATGTGTTGAGTTGCGTTGATTTGGTGGTGAGGTGCTGCGACCCTTGGTTCATTCTCGAACCGTGCTCCATTTTTAGGGTGTCATTCTCGGCCTGTTCCTTCCTGAATTGTATTGAGATGAGGCTTTATTCCTCCCGAGCTTTATTCCCGAACTGTTGAGATGATGCTTTATTCCTCCGAGCTTTATTCCCGAACTGCTTACTGTGTAGAGATAGTGCTTTATTCCATGATTGTTTTGGACTGTGGGCTTTATTCCCGAACTGTATTGAGATGAGGCTATATTCCCTTGTACTTTGTTCCCGAACTGTTGCGATGAGGCTTTATTCCTCCTGAGCTTTATTCTCGAACTGTTTAGATGAGGCTTTATTCCTCCCGAGCTTTATTCCCGAACTGCTGACTGTGTAGAGATAGGGCTTTATTCCATGATTGTTTGGACATGAGGCTTTCTTCCCCTTGAGCTTTGTTCTCAAACTTATACTGATATGAGGCTTTCTTCCCCTGGGCTTTGTTCCCTGACTGTGTTAACTGTGGGCTTTGTCCCCGAACTGTACTGAATGTGGGATTTATTCCCGAGTTTGTAGGCTTTCTTCCTGAACTGAACTGAATGTAGGCTTTCTTCCTGAACTGAACTGAATGTAGGCTTTCTTCCTGAACTGTACTGACATGAGGCTTTCTTCCCCTTGAGCTTTGTTCTCAAACTATATTGATATGAGGCTTTTATTCCCCTGGGCTTTGTTCCCGAACTGTACTGAATGTGGGCTTTATTCCCGAGTTTGTAGGCTTTCTTCCTGAACTGAACTGAATGTAGGCTTTCTTCCTGAACTGAACTGAATGTAGGCTTTCTTCCTGGACTGAACTGAATGTAGGCTTTTTTCCTGAACTGTGTTGAGTGTGGCTTTATTCCCGAACTGTGCTGACATGAGGCTTTCTTCCCCTTGAGCTTTATTCTCAAACTTATACTGATATGAGGCTTTCTTCCTCTGGGCTTTGTTCCCTGACTGTGTTAACTGTGGGCTTTGTCCCCGAACTGTACTGAATGTGGGCTTTATTCCCGAGTTTGTAGGCTTTCTTCCTGAACTGAACTGAATGTAGGCTTTCTTCCTGAACTGCACTGAGTGTGGGCTTTATTCCCGAACTGTTGCGATGAGGCTTTATTCCTCCCGAGCTTTATTCCCGAACAGTTGAGATGAGGCTCTATTCCTCCCGAGCTTTATTCCCGAACTGTATTGAATGCAGGCTTTCTTCCTGAACTGTACTGAGTGTGGGCTTTATTCCCGAATTGAACTGACATGAGGCTTTCTTCCCCTGAACTGATATGGGCCTCGCCCCAAGACTGATACTGATGTGGGCCTCGCCCCAGACTGATGCTGATATGGGCCTCGCCCCAAGACTGATACTGATATGGGCCTCCCCCCCAGACTGATACTGATATGGGCCTCGCCCCAAGACTGATACTGCTAATATGGGCCTCGCCCCCCAAAATGCCATACCCGGCAGAAACTGATGCTGAAGTGGGTCTTGCCCCCATACTGATACTTATATGGGCCTCGCCCCCTGACTGATACAGTGCTGTCGCTGTTTCTGATTGGCTTGTCTTTGCCGCTTTCTCTATTTCTGCTTCAAAACCTGTGAATACAAAACAAAACAAACACAAAAGAATGCAAAGTATGTTACGTGTATGCATGCATGCATAAGTTTCTTATCCCGTTAGGTTAGGTCTTCTGCCAATTCTCTTGGTGACTATTCTTCTCTTGGGGAAAGTACCATTTCCACCTGTCTTCACTGATTTGTTCCAGGAACCCGTTTCTTACCAAGTCTAACAGTCCCACTGTCTCCATTTCCCAATTCCTGAATGGCTAACTTATCTTTTCTGCTTGCTCCTTTTGAGGATTCCCTACGTTCTGAGTATCACATTACCAAGATTGAACGCACTCATGTTGCAAGTTTGAAAGTAATAGTTTTAGGCAGATAAATAAAATGATCGCCTTTATTATTGTTGAGGAAACGTTCGAACAAAATCAATGTCTTTATTAAAAATGCAGGATCATAATTGAATAAGATCCGGGAAACAAACACCTCCATAATTTGCATCTTCGTCTTCACCCGTCTTTTTTCTTTCTTCGAACATCAGATTCTCCAACTGCAGTAGTTCTTTTTCCCATTTACTTCTCCTTTTTGCCACCTCCTCCCCGTCACTGTCCGAGAAGTTTTCCCAGAAATCCCCCATCTGCTTTATTTCATTTTTGCCACTGTTGTCCTGTATCCCCATGCGAGAAGTTTGATGGTTGTGGGTTTGGAAGGCAAGGTTGTCTGGTAGGCCAGTGTTGATCATATGTGTGGGTGGAGGTTTTCTATGTGTGTCGGGTTGTTCTTTTTCAGGGTCAGGTATTTTGTGTGAGTCTATGAGGTCCTGGATTTCGTGCCTAAGGCGGGTTGCAATTGTTAGTTTCATGACCCTTTTGCTGATGGAAGTAACAGTAAAGGTTCGGGTTAAGGTAGCATGGCACAGGGTTTGGAAGTGGTTTAGGCTCTAAGGGATATAAGAGTCCTTGCCTTTTCAGTTCTTCAATACCTCCGGCAAAGGTTTACCCAGATCGGAGAATTGTCTATTTCTGATGGGGGTAACCCCAGAGGGAGTGGGCTTGGTCCTTGAAAGTTTCCCAATGATTTTTCCATTCTGGTTGCACAACTTTCTATTATTGGCTACACGGGGTACAGTCAAACTGGCCACAACATTGGTCAAAACTTGCAATTGCTCAACAATTTCAGCTACTTTGATCTCCAATTGATCTAGGCGGGATCCCTCGTTGGCGGATTCACTCATGCTTGTTGCTGTTCTTTTAGTGAGTCGTATCTCTTTTTTCTAACCCAACGGGAATCTATGATGGCTTTCAGAACACAAGGGTTAACATGATGTATGTATGCATGATGTGCATAAGAAGTATATAACATATATTAATCAAATAAAATTCTCAAACAAATCGGCCTATTATCATTTTAGAAGCTTTTGGGACAACTGTCATAAGAGTGAACCCGTCCCAGTTTAAATGGCCTAACGAGTTCATGTCTTATGGCAAATAGCCCAACTAAATCCAAATGATAAAATTCCGAACACAATCATAAAATGGCCCATTGTTATTTAGAAGCCTTTTGGCCCAATCGTCATAAGATGTGTCCTTGTCCCAGTTTAAATGGCCCAACAAGCCCATATCCCATGATAAATGGTCCAAATGGATCTAAACAACGATGTTCCCAAACACAAGGAAGATGATGCAAACATGACATAATAATTTTTACAAAGTGGCCCATCAACATTTCAGAAGCTTTTGGCCTAATAGTCATAAGGTGCGAACTTGCCCCAGTTTAAATGGCCCAGCAAGCCCGCATTTCTGACAATAGTCCAACTGCATCCAATGAGGATGGTCCACAAGCACATATTCAAGGAAATAATTGTTACTTTAGCCAACCCGGTCTATAGGTGGGTTAGTAAGAGTATAGACAAAGGCTCTCACCGGCGAAGGATGGCCCACAACTAGGTCTCCCCACTCAAGGGTTCGAGCGACCAAGTGAGCGCACCCCTTTTTATACACTAAGGTACGTGCCAATGAGCTATGGTGTGTGACGGACTGTCAAATGGATTTCCCGTTGTAGATTCCCCAGAGGGAAGGTGGAGCGAGGCTCACTTAAATACCCAAGCCTCTTAGGCTCTTATCGCTTGTTGTCAGGAATAAACAACGAGTCCTCCAAATTAGTCCATCACAGTAGGCTACAAGTAGATGGCTATCTAGGTGCCTTCACAGCTTTTCCTTCTAGAAAGGTAGTGAATTAAGGAAGACACCAAACCATTACCTAGCCTAAAAATGCATTTGATTAAACCCTCACTTTATCCACTATAGACACGGTCAATTAAAACATAAATCCAAACATTACAAGACAATATTCGGGGCCGATTCTCTATCCCCAGTGGAGTAGCCAGACTGTGGACAACAGAACCTGGGCGACGCCGTTCCTAGGCTCGCGGCCTAGTTGGGAAGGATTAAATAACATGGAGTCGCCACCCGGTGTGAACCGGGAAAATGAGATTTAAGGCCGCACTCACCCCTCGCAAGGGAAGACCTCAAACCGTTGGGTTCGGAATGGTCCCTTACTTATGTCACTTGTAATAAAAGGATTTATGTGATAATTTAACCAGGCTTAAATTACATTTATTTCCAAAGATATCATGCTTCTAAATTCATATGCATACATCAACAAGTTCATCACAACATGCAACATCACATGGCAATCTCATGAACATATTTCAATCCTATGATATGGAAAACTAAGAACAACATAATCATGCTTGAGTACTATCTCATGAACCTATTAACCAAATAACATGCTAACAGCCTAATAATGCTTGAATACAAATAATACAGTTGGCTATATAACACAAGGAAGATCAACCAAGAGGCAATTATACATGAATATGATAAGACAGACTCAGTTCAGTGTGTGCGCGTTCGTGTAGCGTTCGTAAACGCGTTCGAACGGAAATAAAACAGAATGCTCACGTTCGAGTAGCGTGCGTAAACGCGTTCGAACGGAAATGAAACAGAATGCCGCGTTCGTATGGCGTTTGATAACGCGTTCGAACGGAAATGAAACAGAATGCTCGCGTTCGTATGGCGTTTGATAACGCGTTCGAACGGAAATGAGACCTGATGCATGATAAGGCAAAAATGCATGAGCGTTCGATTTGCGTTCGTAAACGCGTTCGAACGGGAACAGACCTGATGCATGAAATGGGACACAATACATAAACAACAAAATAAAGGGGCGCGGCGAAGTACTGCCGTAAAGGTGGCCTTTTGGGGGCTCTTGATCTCTCAAAGAGTGGACCTTTAGACCAACATACTAAGCCCATGCGCATCACATCACATCATGCATACAAACATAAAGACAATCATACTATTCTAAGTAAGTCCGATTGAACGTGTCTTGCATCCAACCGAACACACATCAACCGGCGCGGCAAAGCATCGTGGTAAAGGGCTTTAACCCCTCCCCATAGGGGATCTTACATCGCACTTACTAAACCCATGCGCTCGGTTGAATCATGCATACGAAAATAAAGACAATCATATCAAACTAGGTATGCTCGATTGAACGTATCTCGCATTCAACCGAACACACATCAATCGGTGCGGCAAAGCGTCGTGGTGAAGGATTTTAACCCCTCCAATTAGGGAACCTTTCATCGCACTTACTAAGCCCATGCACTCGATCATATCATATGGGAATAAGCAATATACAGAATTTAAATGACGAGAAATAAATAAACCAAAGCAACACCACACAAGAGGAGGTGCCGTTTACTCAAGTGGTACGTGGAGTTGTGTCCCATGTACAGACCGCACTACCGTCCATTCGGATTCGGCTACGGAATTTACGTCTGGGTTTCTATCCTATATACCACAATAGACGACACTCTTCCATTTCATTCAAGCCACAACATGCATTCAAAAACGACTCTCATGCGAATAGAATTCAATAAAAAAACGAATATAAACTAATGGAAAGGTACCCTCAGGTCTAACCTTTTAAATCACCTCTCGGATGTACGGTACACGATCGTCGGAAGGTGGATGCTCCGCAACTCTCCCGGTTCACTGGTTCACTGTTCTCGTTCGTTGTCTTGCTGTTTTGCTTGCGGTTCGAACTCCGTTCTGCTCCTATTCGGCCTCGGTTTTGCTGCTCACTGCACGGGCCACCTGTTTTAACGTTTTCAATGAACTATTCCAAGTTTGTGTGGGTTCTTAGTGCAATTATATGTGATTATTCTTAAGATTATCTATGCAGTTTTTATATTACTGTTTTTTAAGGATTTGGGCTGCTGTTTTAAGGTAATCTAGGAGGTTGTTTAGGCGTGTCTTAGGATTCGGCTAAGGGTGAGTTTGGTGTGTTATGGATTCGGCTATGGTGGATGTTGGTGCTTTGGATTCAACTATGGAGGGTGGTGGCTTGTGGTGGTTTCTTTGTTTTCTTTTGTGTATGTGTGAAGTGTTTTCTCTTTTTTGTTTAGTCTTGGGTGTGTAGAGAGAGTCTAGAGAGATTTCGAGAGAGTTTGGGTGTGAATTCTATGCCTTGGGCGTGATTTAGGTTGTGTGAAGGAGAGGAATGGCTTTGGGTAGGGGTTGCTTATATAGAGAAGGGTTAGGGCTTGACAAGGAAAGAGATTTGGCTAATTGAAGAGGGATTTGATTTGGTTTGGTTAGGGAATTCAAAGATTGAGGGGGGACAAATCTTGGCTAGATAGGAAAGGTTGAATATTTGATTTGTATTGGTTAGGAATACAAATATTTTATATTGGTAATTATATATTAGATTAGGAAGTCAAATATATGATTGGCTTTAATTGGTTATGATTGATTTTAATTTGGTATGATTATATTTTGATTAGTATGTGATTTGTTTAATTTAGGCATGATTTTAGTTTAAGTTGGTAATTGTTTATTTTAATTGGTAAATGGTTTAAATGTTTTATTTTAATGTTTAATATTTAATTAATATTTATTTATTTAATTTGGGATGTGTTTTATGGGCTTTGGGGAGCTAAATGGGCTGGATGTGAGGCTAGCAGCAAAACCAGAATTACCGACACCGTTCGAACGCTTCCTCGAACGCGGCACGAACGCCCGCAATCCATTTGACGTTCGAACGTAAAAACGAACGCAGCACGAACGAAAACAGTGAACCTTGTTTATTCTGAATTTCCCCTTCCGATGTCCGTTTCCCGTGACCTCCGTGACTTAAAAGGTAGTTGTCTCCAAATAAGACTCCTCATCGGGTCTATGTGTAAAAATGCAGTGCCTACAGGGCCTTCCCGAATCAAGAATCGGGCGTCGACTACAAGCGGAATTCTCCAATCGACGTGAATGCCCACAAGCAAGTCAAAGATTGGGGCCCGGAAGGAATGAATGCGCCGCGAAAGCAAATATATGGTAAAATAATCAAAAATAAAAATTGGGGTGCAACACGAGGACTTCCTAAGAAGTCACCCATCTTAGCACTGCTCTCGCCCAAGCACACTTAACTGCGGAGTTCTGATAGGATCCGGTGCAATAGTGCTGGTATGGTCGCAGCCATTAACATTCAGACAAAAAATGTACTTAATCCGAAATTCTCTGCGTGCTCTCCCATCTTGGACGGGACCTTCCCGAATTGAGAACCGAGTCCGGGGCCCAATCACGCTTAACTGCGCAGTTCCGAAAATTTTAAATTCAATATTTCTAGTTGGACATTTATTTACTATTTTTGAGTGGTAGAAGCCAAATTAAATGCCTAATGGTATAAATATTTTAGTGTTTAAAAAATAAATATCTAAAAAATGCATCAAAACCTAAGAAAAACAAGAAATTAAGGGTCAAAATTACCCCCAAGCTCCTACGGAACTTGACCACTGCTTTTATCTCGAAATTTTATGCGGCTTAAAAAAAAATTCGCCTCAATCGGATCTCCGAACACAAAGTTATGAACTTCCAAAGTTTCTAACATTTCCAAAGAAGACGCTTGTTTGATTATATTAAATTATCAAACATGTGTACGGTTCTCCGAGTGAAAGAAACTACCATTATCAAACCTGTATATCATGAGGGATCACTTGTAGTTCACCCAACTAAGCCATTGTCATCATTAAAAATTGGGGTGCAAAAAGAGGTCTTCCCAAGAGGTCACCCATCTTAGTACTGCTCTCGCCCAAGCACACTGTACTGCGGAGTTCTGAAGGGATCCGGTGCATTAGTGCTGGTATGGTCGCACCCATCAACATTCAGACAAAAAATGTACTTAATCCGAAATTCTGCGTGCTCTCCCATCGTCGATGGGGCCTTCCCGAATAGAGAACCGGGCGTCGACAACAAGCGGAATTCTCCAATCGACGTTAATGCGCACAAGCAAGACAAAGATTGGGGCCCGGAAGGATTAATGCGCCGCGAAAGCAAAGATATGGTAAAATAAATCAAAAAAATTGGGGTGCAACAAGAGGACTTCCCAAGAGGTCACCCATCTTAGTACTGCTCTTGCCAAAGCATACTTAACTGCGGAGTTCTGATGGGATCCGGTGCATTAGTGCTGGTATGGTCGCACCCATCAACATTCAGAAAAAAATGTACTTAATCTGAAATTATGCGTGCTCTCCCATCGTGGAAGGGGCCTTCCCGAATCGAGAACCGAGTCTGGGGCCAAAGTACGCTTACCTGCGGATTTCCAAAAATTTTATATTCAATATTTCTAGTTGGACATTTATTTACTATTTTTGAGTGGTAGAAGCCAAATTTAAATGCCTAATGGTATAAAAATTTTAGTGTTTAAAAAATAAATATCTAAAAAATGCATCAAAACCTAAGAAAAATAATAAATTAAGGGTCAAAATTACCCCCAAGCTCCTACGGATCTTGACCACTGCATTTATCTCGAAATTTTATGCCGCTTAAAAAAAAATTCGCCTCAATCGGATCTCCGAACACAAAGTTATGAACTTCCAAAGTTTCTAACATTTCCAAAGAAGACGCTTGTTTGATTATATTAAATTATCAAACATGTGTACGGTTCTCCGAGTGAAGGAAGCTACCATTCTCGGAGTCCCCGTTGTCATATTCATGACTCATTTGTTTCTTCTTATGTTTCAGATAACTCTTGAAGTCCTTCCATAATGGAGTCAACTTCTTAATGATTGTGACAACTTCAAATGTCTCGTGGGGTTTCATTCCTCAATCCAGTATATCATGAGGGATCCCTTGTAGTTCACCCAACTAAGCCATTGTCATCATTAAAAATTGGGGTGCAAAAAGAGGTCTTCCCAAGAGGTCACCCATCTTAGTACTGCTCTCGCCCAAGCACACTGTACTTTCGAGTTCTGAAGGGATCCGGTGCATTAGTGCTGGTATGGTCGCACCCATCAACATTCAGACAAAAATGTATTTAATCCGAAATTCTGTGTGCTCTCCCATCGTCGATGGGGCCTTCCCGAATAGAGAACCGGGCGTCGACTACAAGCGGAATTCTCCAATCGACGTTAATGCGCACAAGCAAGACAAAGATTGGGGCCCGGAAGGAATTAATGCGCCGCGAAAGCAAAGATATGGTAAAATAATTAAAAAATAAAAATTGGGGTGCAACACGAGGACTTCCCAAGAGGTCACCCATCTTAGTACTGCTCTCGCCAAAGCACACTTGACTGCGGAGTTCTGATGGGATCCGGTGCATTAGTGCTGGTATGGTCTCACCCATCAACATTCAGACAAAAAATGTACTTAATCTGAAATTATGCGTGCTCTCCCATCGTGGAAGGGGCCTTCCCGAATCGAGAACCGAGTCTGGGGCCCAAGTACGCTTACCTGCGGATTTCCAAAAATTTTATATTCAATATTTCTAGTTGGACATTTATTTACTATTTTTTAGTGGTAGAAGCCAAATTTAAATGCCTTATGGTATAAAAATTTTAGTGTTTAAAAAATAAATATCTAAAAAATGCATCAAAACCTAAGAAAAATAATAAATTAAGGGTCAAAATTACCCCCAAGCTCCTACGGATCTTGACCACTGCATTTATCTCGAAATTTTATGCGGCTTAAAAAAAATTCGCCTCAATCGGATCTCCGAACACAAAGTTATGAACTTCCAAAGTTTCTAACATTTCCAAAGAAGACGCTTGTTTGATTATATTGAATTATCAAACATGTGTACGGTTCTCCGAGTGAAGGAAGCTACCATTCTCGGAGTCCCCGTTGTCATATTCATGACTCATTTGTTTCTTCTTATGTTTCAGATAACTCTTGAAGTCCTTCCATAATGGAGTCAACTTCTTAATGATTGTGACAACTTCAAATGTCTCGTGGGGTTTCATTCCTCAATCCAGTATTTCATGAGGGATCACTTGTAGTTCACCCAACTAAGCCATTGTCATCATTAAAAATTGGGGTGCAAAAAGAGGTCTTCCAAAGAGGTCACCCATCTTAGTACTGCTCTCGCCCAAGCACACTGTACTGCGGAGTTCTGAAGGGATCTGGTGCATTAGTGCTGGTATGGTCGCACCCATCAACATTCAGACAAAAAATGTACTTAATCCGAAATTCTGCGTGCTCTCCCATCGTCGATGGGGCCTTCCCGAATAAAGAACCGGGCGTCGACTACAAGCGGAATTCTCCAATCGACGTTAATGCGCACAAGCAAGACAAAGATTGGGGCCCGGAAGGAATTAATGCGCCGCGAAAGTGAAGATATGGTAAAATAAATCAAAATAAAAATTGGGGTGCAACACGAGGACTTCCCAAGAGGTCACCCATCTTAGTACTGCTCTCGCCAAAGCACACATGACTGCGGAGTTCTGATGGGATCCGGTGCATTAGTGCTGATATGGTCGCACCCATCAACATTCAGACAAAAAATGTACTTAATCTGAAATTATGCGTGCTCTCCCATCGTGGAAGGGGCCTTCCCGAATCGAGAACCGAGTCTGGGGCCCAAGTACGCTTACCTGCGGATTTCCAAAAATTTTATATTCAATATTTCTAGTTGGACATTTATTTACTATTTTTGAGTGGTAGAAGCCAAATTTAAATGCCTAATGGTATAAAAATTTTAGTGTTTAAAAAATAAATATCTAAAAAATGCATCAAAACCTAAGAAAAATAATAATTAAGGGTCAAAATTACCCCCAAGCTCCTACGGATTTTAACCACTGCATTTATCTCGAAATTTTATGCGGCTTAAAAAAAATTCGCCTCAATCGGATCTCCGAACACAAAGTTATGAACTTCCAAAGTTTCTAACATTTCCAAAGAAGACGCTTGTTTGATTATATTAAATTATCAAACATGTGTACGGTTCTCCGAGTGAAGGAAGCTACCATTCTCGGAGTCCCCCCGTTGTCATATTCATGACTCATTTGTTTCTTCTTATGTTTCAGATAACACTTGAAGTCCTTCCATAATGGAGTCAACTTCTTAATGATTGTGACAACTTCAAATGTCTCGTGGGGTTTCATTCCTCAATCCAGTAATTCATGAGGGATCACTTGTAGTTCACCCAACTAAGACATTGTCATCATTAAAAATTGGGGTGGCAACACGAGGACTTCCCAATAGGTCACCCATCTTAGTACTGCTCTCGCCCAAGCACACTTCACTGCGGAGTTCTGATGGGATCCGGTGCATTAGTGCTAGTATGGTCTCACCCATAAACATTCAGACAAAAAATGTACTTAATCCGAAATTATGCGTGCTCTCCCATCGTGGACGGGCCCTTCCCGACTCGTGAACCGGGCGTCGACTACAAGCGGAATTCTCGAATCGACGTGAATGCGCACAAGCAAGACAAAGATTGGGGTCCGGAAGGAATAAATGCACCGCGAAAGCAAAGATATGGTAAAATAAATCAAAAATAAAAATTCGGGTGCAACACGAGGACTTCCCAAGAGGTCACTCATCTTAGTATTGCTTTCTCCCAAGCACACTTAACTGCGGAGTTCTGATGGGATCCGGTGCATTAGTGCTGGTATGGTCGCACCCAACAATAAGTAGACAAAAAATGTCATTAATCCGAAATTCTGCGTGTTCTTCCATCGTGGATGGGGCCTTCCCGAATCGAGAACCGGGCGTCGAATACAAGCGGAATTCTCCAATCGACGTGAATGCGCACAAGCAAGACAATGATTGGGGCCCGGTAGGAATGAATGCGCCGTGATAGCAAAGATATGGTAAAATAAATCAAAAATAATAATTGGGGTACAACACGAGAACTTCCCAAGAGGTCACCCATCTTAGTCTGCTCTCGCCCATGCACACTTAACTGCGGAGTTCTGATGGGATCCGGTGCATTAGTGCTGGTATGGTCGCAACCATCAACTTTCAGACAAAAAATGTACTTAATCCGAAATTCTGCGTGCTCTCCCATCGTGGACGGGGCCTTCCCGAATCGAGAACCGAGTCTGGGACCCAAGCACGCTTAACTGCGGAGTTCCGAAAATTTTATATTCAATATTTCTAGTTGGAAATTTATTTACTATTTTGAGTGGTAGAAGCCAAATTTAAATGCCTAATTGTATAAAAATTTTAGTGTTTAAAAAATAAATATCTAAAAAATGCATCAAAACCTAAGAAAAACAAGAAATTAAGGGTCAAAATTACCCCCAGGCTCCTACGGATCTTGACCACTGCATTTATCTCGAAATTTTATGCGGCTTAAAAAAAATTCGCCTCAATCGGATCTCCGAACACAAAGTTATGAACTTTCAAAGTTTCTAACATTTCCAAGAAGACGCTTGTTTGATTATATTAAATTATCAAACATGTGTACGGTTCTCCGAGTGAAGGAAGCTACCATTCTTGGAGTTCCCGTTGTCCTATTCATGACTCATTTGTTTCTTCTTATGTTTCAGATAACTCTTGAAGTCCTTCCATAATAGAGTCAACTTCTTAATGATTGTGACAACTTCAAATGTCTCGTGGGGTTTCATTCCTCAATCCAGTATTTCATAAGGGATCACTTGTTGTTCACCCAACTAAGGCATTGTCATCATTAAAAATTGGGGTGCAACACGAGGACTTCCCAAGAGGTCACCCATCTTAGTACTGCTCTCGCCCAAGCACACTTAAATGAGGAGTTCGGATGGGATCCGGTGCATTAGTGCTGGTATGGTCGCACCCATCAACATTCAGACAAAAAATGTACTTAATCCGAAATTCTGCGTGCTCTCCCATCGTGGACGGGGCCTTCTCGAATCGAGAACCGATTCTGGGGCCCAAGCACACTTAACTGCGGAGTTCCAAAAATTTTATATTCAATATTTTTAGTTGGACATTTATTTACTATTTTGAGTGGTAGAAGCCAAATTTAAATGCCTAATGGTATAAAAATTTTAGTGTTTAAAAAATAAATATCTAAAAAATGCATCAAAACCTAAGAAAAACAAGAAATTAAAGGTCAAAATTCCCCCCAAGCTCCTACGGATCTTGACCACTACATTTATCTCGAAATTGTATGCGGCTTAAAAAACAATTCGCCTCAATCGGATCTCCGAGCACAAAGTTATGAACTTTCAAAGTTTCTAACATTTCCAAAGAAGACGCTTGTTTGATTATATTAAATTATCAAACATGTGTACGGTTCTCCCAGTGAAGGAAGCTACCATTCTTGGAGTTCCCGTTGTCCTATTCATGACTCATTTGTTTCTTCTTATGTTTCAGATAACTCTTGAAGTCCTTCCATAATAGAGTCAACTTCTTAATGATTGTGACAACTTCAAATGTCTTGTGGGGTTTCATTCCTCAATCCAGTATTTCATGAGGGATCACTTGTAGTTCACCCAACTAAGACATTGTCATCATTAAAAATTGGGGTGCAACACGAGGACTTCCCAAGAGGTCACCCATCTTAGAACTGCTCTCGCCCAAGCACACTTAACTGCGGAGTTCTGATGGGATCCGGTGCATTACTGCTGGTATGGTAGCACCCATCAACATTCAGACAAAAAATTTACATAATCCGAAATTCTGCGTGCTCTCTCATCGTGGACAGGCCCTTCCCGACTCGTGAACTGGGCGTCGACTACAAGCGGAATTCTCCAATCGACGTGTATGCGCACGAGCAAGACAAAGATTGGGGCCCGGAAGGAATGAATGCGCCGCGAAAGCAAAGATATGGTAAAATAAATCAAAAATAAAAATTGGGGTGCAACACGAGGACTTCCCAAGAGGTCACCCATCTCAGTACTGCTCTCGCCCAAACACACTTAACTGCGGAGTTCTGATGGGATTCGGTGCATTAGTGCTGGTATAGTCGCACCCATTAACATTCTGACAAAAAAATGTACTTAATCCGAAATTCTGCGTGCTCTCCCATCGTGGATGGGGCCTTCCCGAATCGAGAACCGGGCGTCGACTACAAGCGGAATTCTCCAATCGACGTGAATGCGCACAAGCAAGACAAAGATTGGGGTCTGGAAGGAATAAATGCACCGCGAAAGCAAAGATATGGTAAAATAAAACAAAAATAAAAATTGGGGTGCAACACGAGGACTTCCCAAGAGGTCACCCATCTTAGTACTGCTCTCGCCCATGCACACTTAACTGCGGAGTTCTGATGGGATCCGGTGCATTAGTGCTGGTATGGTCGCAACCATCAACTTTCAGACAAAAAATGTACTTAATCCGAAATTCTGCGTGCTCTCCCATCGTGGACGGGGCCTTCCCGAATCGAGAACGGAGTCTGGGCCCCAAGCACGCTTAACTGCGAGTAGTTCCGAAATTTTATATTAATATTTCTAGTTGGAAATTTATTTACTATTTTGAGTGGTAGAAGCCAAATTTAAACTGCCTAATTGTTATAAACATTTTAGTGTTTTTAAAAAATAAATATCTAAAAAAAATGCATAAAAACCTAAGAAAAACAAGAAATTAAGGGTCAAAAATTACCCCCAGGTCCTATACGGATCTTGCACTGCATTTATCTCGAAATTTTATGCGGCTTAAAAAAAAATTCGCCTCAATCGATTCTCCGAACACAAAGTTATGAACTTTCAAAGTTTTCTATTTACATTTCAAAGAGACGCTTGTTTGATTATATTAAATTATCAAACATGTGTTTACGGTTCTCCCGAGTGAAGGAAGCTACCATTCTTGGAGTTCCCGTTGTCCTATTCATGACTCATTTTGTTCTTCTTATTTTCAGATAACTCTTGAAGTCCTTCCATAATAGAGTCAACTTCTTAATGATTGTGACAACTTCAAATGTCTCGTGGGGTTTCATTCCTCAATCCAGTATTCATAAGGGATCACTTGTGTTCACCCAACTAAGGCATTGTCATCATTAAAAATTGGGTGCAACACGAGGACTTCCCAAGAGGTCACCCATCTCGTGTACTCGTCCGCCCAAGCACACTTAAATGTGGAGTTCGTCGATGGGATCCGGTGCATTAGTGCTGGTCTGGTCGCACCCATCAACATTCAGACAAAAATGTACTAATCCGAATTCTGCGTGCTCTCCCATCGTGGACGGGGCCTTCTCGAATCGAGACACATCTGATTCTGGCAGGCCCACGTACATTAAGCGGAAGTTCCAAAACAATTTATATTCAATATTGTTAGTTGGACATTTATTTACTATTTTGAGTGGTAGAAGCCAAATTTAAATGCCTAATGGTATAAAAATTTTAGTGTTTAAAAAAATAAATATCTAAAAACTGCATCAAAACCTAAGAAAAACAAGAAATTAAAGGTCAAAATTCCCCCCAAGCTCCTACGGATTTGACCACTACATTTATCTCGAAATTGTATGCGGCTTAAAAAACAATTCGCCTCAATCGGATCTCCGAGCACAAAGTTATGAACTTTCAAAGTTTCTAACATTTCCAAAGAAGACGCTTGTTTGATTATATTAAATTATCAAACATGTGTACGGTTCTCCCAGTGAAGGAAGCTACCATTCTTGAGTTCCCGTTGTCCTATTCATGACTCATTTGTTTCTTCTTATGTTTCAGATAACTCTTGAAGTCCTTCCATAATAGAGTCAACTTCTTAATGATTGTGACAACTTCAAATGTCTTGTGGGGTTTCATTCCTCAATCCAGTATTTCATGAGGGATCACTTGTAGTTCACCCAACTAAGACATTGTCATCATTAAAAATTGGGGTGCAACACGAGGACTTCCAAGAGGTCACCCATCTTAGAACTGCTCTCGCCCAAGCACACTTAACTGCGGAGTTCTGATGGGATCCGGTGCATTACTGCTGGTATGGTAGCACCCATCAACATTCAGACAAAAAATTTACATAATCCGAAATTCTGCGTGCTCTCTCATCGTGGACAGGCCCTTCCCGACTCGTGAACTGGGCGTCGACTACAAGCGGAATTCTCCAATCGACGTGTATGCGCACGAGCAAGACAAAGATTGGGGCCCGGAAGGAATGAATGCGCCGCGAAAGCAAAGATATGGTAAAATAAATCAAAAATAAAAATTGGGGTGCAACACGAGGACTTCCCAAGAGGTCACCCATCTCAGTACTGCTCTCGCCCAAACACACTTAACTGCGGAGTTCTGATGGGATTCGGTGCATTAGTGCTGGTATAGTCGCACCCATTAACATTCTGACAAAAAAATGTACTTAATCCGAAATTCTGCGTGCTCTCCCATCGTGGATGGGGCCTTCCCGAATCGAGAACCGGGCGTCGACTACAAGCGGAATTCTCCAATCGACGTGAATGCGCACAAGCAAGACAAAGATTGGGGTCTGGAAGGAATAAATGCACCGCGAAAGCAAAGATATGGTAAAATAAAACAAAAATAAAAATTGGGGTGCAACACGAGGACTTCCCAAGAGGTCACCCATCTTAGTACTGCTCTCGCCCAAGCACGCTTATCTGCGGAGTTCTGATGGGATCCGGTGCATTAGTGCTGGTATGGTCGCACCCATCAACATTCAGACAAAAAATTTACTTAATCCGAAATTCTGTGTGCTCTCCCATCGTGGACGGGGCCTTCCCGAATCGAGAACCGAGTCTGGGGCCCAAGCACGCTTAACTGCGGAGTTCCGAAAATTTTATATTCAATATTTGTAGTTGGACATTTATTTACTATTTTGAGTGGTAGAAGCCAAATTTAAATGACTAATGGTATAAAAAAAATTTAGTGTTTAAAAAATAAATATCTAAAAAATGCATCAAAACCTAAGAAAAATAAGAAATTAAGGGTCAAAATTACCCCCAAGCTCCTACGGATCTTGACCACTGCATTTATCTCGAAATTTTATGCCGCTTAAAAAAAAAATTCGCCTCAATCGGATCTCCGAACACAAAGTTATGAACTTCCAAAGTTTCTAACATTTCCAAAGAAAACGCTTGTTTGATTATATTAAATTATCAAACATGTGTACGGTTCTCCGAGTGAAGGAAGCTACCATTCTTGGAGTTCTCGTTATCCTATTCATGACTCATTTGTTTCTTTTTATGTTTCAGACAACTCTTGAAGTCCTTCCATAATGGAGTCAACTTCTTCATGATTGTGACAACTTCAAATGTCTCGTGGGGTTTCATTCCTCAATCCAGTATTTCATGAGGGATCACGGTGCTTCTACCAAGTTCCAAACTTGGTTAGTATGCATCGAATCCATTTCTGACTTCATAACTTCAAGCCATTTTGAAGATTCAATGTTAGACATTGCCTCTGTATAGCTAGTACGATCATCATTCTCAACGATAAATACATCATGTTTACCTTCCATAAGAGATCTATATCTTATTGGCTCATGTTGTATTCTATTAAACTTTCGTAGTTCTTGAACTTGTGGTGTTCCACCGCCAATCTTTTGCGAGTTGAAGGTAATCCATAAGAGATCTATATCTTATTGGCTCATGTTGTATTCTATTAAACTTTCGGAGTTCTTGAACTTGTGGTGTTCCACCGCCAATCTTTTGCGAGTTGAAGGTAATTTAATGTCATTTGATGGTTCTGGGACTTCATCAAGTTCCAATCTACTCCCACTATCTTTTCTTAAAAGAAACTATTTCTCTAGAAAAATAGCATTCCGTGAAACAAACACATTTTGTTCACTTGGATAGTAGAAGTAGTATCTCCTTGTTTCTTTCGGATACCTCATAAAGTTACATTTAATTGACCTCGCTTCCAGGTTGTCAGTAGGCAATTACTTCACATAAGCTTCACAACCCAAACTTTTATAAAGTTGAGATTGGGTTATTTGCCATGTCATATATCATATGGTGTCTTGCTAACAGATTTAGATGGAACATTATTTAGAAGGTAAGCAACGAATTCTAAATAATGCTAGTCCCTAGAACGATGTTGGAAGATCTGTGCTAGACATCATTGATCGTACCATGTCTAACAAGGTCTGATTTATCCTTTCGAAAACACCATTGTGTTGAGGTGTCCCTGGAGGAGTCCATTTTGAAATGATGCCATGTTCCTTAAGATAGACTTTAAACTCATAGCTCAAGTATTCTCCACCTCGATCAGATCAGAGTGACTTAATGCTTTCGCTAGTTTGTTTCTCTACTTCATTTCTGAATTCTTTGAACTTTTCAAATGATTCAGACTTATACTTTATTAAGTATACGTAACCAAAACGTGAATAATCATCAGTAAATGTTATGAAGTAGGAGTAACCACTATTTGCTTGAATCGACATATGGCCACATACATCGGTATGTACTAGCTCTAATAATTTGATTGCACGTAGTCCTTTTCCAGTAAATACCAATTTGGTCATTTTACCAATTAAACAATATTCACAAGTTACATTGATTCATAATCAAAGGGGTTCAAGTAACCCTCTTTATGCATTTTTGTAATTCATGTTTCATTGATATGACCAAGTCTACAATGCCAAAGGTATGATTCTTTTAAATTATCTTGTTTATTTATATTGAGGATAGTGTTATTTAATTCCAGATCATACAATACATTGCTTAAATATCCAATACCATACGAAATATCATCATTTGAAAATGAACAACAATTATTCTTTATTATAAAATTAAAATCTTCCTTGTCCAAACAAGATACGGAAATAATGTTTCTACTAAGTACTGGAACATAAAAAAAATTTCTAACTCTAGAACTAATCCATTTGGTAATGATAGAAAATAAATTCATATGGCTAAAACAGCAACTCTTGCTCCAATTCCCACTCGTAGATCCACTTCATCTCTTTGAAGTCTTCTACTCTTCTTGAGGCCCTGCATATTGTTACATATGTGAGAACTATAATCAATATCCAATACCCAAGTAGAAGATTTAATATCATTAAGATTAACTTCAATCATAAATATACATGAAGTAGAAGCAACTGCTTGTTTTTTCTTTTCCTCAGGATATTTTGAACATTTTCTCTCCAATGCCCATCTTTTTCACAGAAGAAACATTTGCCCTTATCTTTCTTCTTAGTCACACCACCAGTGGGCTTTTGAGTGTTGGCCTTTTGGGCCTTACCCTTTGAATATTTCTTAGGGTGTTTCTTAAACTCATGGAACCACTCAGTAGCATCACAGAACCTTTCTGTGATTTTATGTCTTTCTCAGCAAGTCTTAACATATTAAGCAATTCAGGAAGTATAGCATCCAACTTGTTCATATGAAAATTCAAAATGAACTGAGAGAAAGACTCTGGCAGTGATTGCAATACAAGATCAATATATAAGCCATGGTCCATGATAAAACCAATATCAGTTATTTTTTTCAATAAAGCTAATCATCTTCATCATATGGTCATTAACTGAAGAACCATCTTTCATCATGGATCGAAACAGAGCCTTATATATCTCATATCTTTCAGTGCGAGCGGATGCATCAAACAACTCCTTGAGATGTGTTATAATTATGCTCGCATCCATAGACTCGTGTTGTTTTTGTAATTATGATGACATTAAGCCCATCATCACACATACTGCCTGCTCATCATCATCATAATGCTTCAACCAAGCATTATATTCCTCTTGTGTTGCATCTTCGGCAGGTTCTGGTGGAACACTATGTTCCATGACATAAACCTTCTTCTCTTACCTAAGAACAATTCTTAGGTTGCTGTACCAATTCGCAAAGTTAGGTCCAGTCAACTTATTTGCATCAAGTATGCTTCAGGGGGAGATATTGTTACTCATATTTTGTTTGGAAACCTATATAAAGAATAGAGAATTTTGATTAGCTTTATTGCATTGATATAAACCATAAGATATTTGGATTTTTAATCTAATGGTTACTCCTACTATTTTATTTGAATTTTGCCAACCCTCTTAGTGACAAAATTATCATTGTACTTAAAATAAAATGACAACGAAGGTTAATCACTTTATTTAAGTTCAATTTGGTAGATACTTGTTACCAATTACATCTTATGTAATTCATAGATCCGTTAAGTTGACAACTCATGTCATGGCAACTCTTGTCATCATATCTTATATGAAACTTAATATTTACCTCCAAAATAAACGATCATGACGAGTGCCAACTCATCAAATATTTTGGTTAAGTCAAACCATTATTTATAATCTAAACATATTCGATGTTAAACTTGATTTTGACGAGGGCCAAGTAACTAAGAATAACAAATAGTTCTAATTTTGATTATAATAATGGAAAGCAATGTTATAGACTTAAATTATTCGGAGGAATTTAGTTTTAATTTATTTTAAAATTTAGAATAAAACATTTTGAATGGAAAATGCACCAGTTAGGTTCCCAGAAGAGTGGAGGGGTCATAGCGGTCCCACTTAAAACCCAAACTTCTTAGGCTATTATCGTCATTTTGACATAACCAGCTAGACATGCATCAATCAAACAAGCGGCCAAATTCCAAGTCTATTTAAATTAGGTCTCTTATTTATACATCTAATGTATTTTAGTTCATCACAATTTTTTTAAAATATTCATAATATTTTATCATCCAATCTTATTGGATAAAGATATGATATTATTTTATCATGTTTAATTACTTATGGGACTTAAATTATTTTATCCTAATCTTATTAGAATATAACTATAATCATTATTCTAATAGGAAATAATTTCCTTTATTTGAATTTGAGATTAAATTTATTCTATTTAAATTTGAATTCTAGATTTTCAATCTAATTAGAAATCATTCAAATTTAATTTGTATCCTAATCATATTAGATTACTAAAATTAAATTTATTTTAAAGATAAATTCATAATCTAATTAGAATTTTATCTCTTGATAAATTTTAATTGTATTAAGATATATAAATTCTAATAAAATTAAATTCCTTAATTTAATTTTAATATAAATCAAATTTATTTAAAATTTAAATTATTATATATATTCTGTTAGTTTTTTTTTTAAAGCAAATAGTAGCTGTCATGCTAACATCAGCAACTTTTTCCTTCACCGCTACAAAGAACAGTGCAAGGCAATTCATACAATTACGTTTTTTCGTTGACGTCATATAATGACGTCACAATGACTCCCTCCAGCAGCATCTGCTGCTGGTTAACAAACAGCACTGTACTTCACAAAACAGTGTCGTGGTTTATATATATATATATATACTAGTGTGTGTCTGTGCCTACGGCATGGTGTTACAGAATTTACAGAGAGATTGAGATTCTGTTATTTAATTTGTTTATAATGAAATAATTTTATTTTATTCTTTAATTTATTTGGTAGTTTTCATTTTCCTTTAATAAATGATTTTATTCTTTAATTTATTTGGTAGTTTTCATTTTCCATTTTTATAGAAATTCTATAATGGAATGATTCTTTATCAGCCATTAGATTATAATGAAATGATCTGAGCCGCCAATTAAACTACATAAAGATAGTCTTTGGATACATTATCTCTCTTAATCCTAACCATTGGTTGCATTCTCTTTCCTCCCACATCATTGTGCTTTATAATATAGATTTTTAAATTTTATTTTATTTTATATGATTTAATTCTCAATAAAATCAAATTTCAATTAATCTCAATTTAATCATGTCCCATAAATTTAAACATAATCAATATAATATGCATAAAATTATATCAAAAGCATAAATTAATTTAGGCTACTGATACCACTGTTGGAAATCTAGTATACAATATGCGGCGGAAAATTAATATTTTTCAATTTTAAACATAAATTTCCAAAACAAGATCATTATTAATTTTCATACTTCATGATAATATTTATTTATGAAATATAAATAAAAACGTACCTTAAACCTTTAAGTGATTATCATACCGTTCCTCGTAAATTCTTTAGAGTCACCCACACGTTTGGCCTCCAACGGTATCCACACAAAGCAAAGAGTTAAGGATTTTGGATTTCTCAAATATAAGATTATGTAAGTGTCTTTTCTTTAGTGCTAGCTTAAGAAAAGAGATTTGTTATAGGGTTTATGGAATTTTGGGAGTAAGAAGAATTTTACTTTTATTAAAAGAAAATTCTTTTTTAAATAAATCAAATTTATTTCTCTCTCTTTCTCCAACCTCACGTTTTTGCCTTTCAAACTGTTTCTCAATTTTTGTTGTTCTTAAAGTTAATGACAAATGGGTTTAATTATAGCCTTTTGATTTGGGTTGTTTTAATTCCAATCAAATTAGAATTAATAGGATAAGATTTAATCCTATTAAAATAGGAATTTTAATCCATCCTAAATAAACAACCATTATCCTTATTTTATTTAATTAAATTAATTTAAATAAAATTTATCAATCCTAATCAAATTAGAATACTAAAATTCTGAAAATAATTTAATACAAACACTTTGCTAAATTATATTTCAGTCCCTATACTTTTGAAAATTACAACATGACCCCTATATTTTTGGAATTTACAAAACATACCCTAATTTCCAGATTTGTACTTTACTTTGGCCCAAAATTTCCAGAATTACATTTTTATCCATAATTTTTGAAATTATGAATTTACCCCAAAGTTTAAGAACTTAACATTTAAGTCCTAAAATTTAAATCTACATAATTTATCATTAACTCCTCAATACTTTAAAGTGTGTGACCCATTAGGTTCTTCCTTATATTGACAATGGAGATAGTTATAGACTTCATAAGTCTAGATAAATTAATTTTATTAATTTATCCTCAATTAACTTCTTAATTAAGAAACTAATTTCCATAGATCAAGAGCGGCATCTGGCAATGCATCATGACTATGGATAGCAAAAACCCCCTCGGAGACGGGGGCCCGCGGGGGCCCGAGATGTTAGGGGCGGGTATTTAACGATCATTTTTAAAAACGGGCCGGGTGTGGGTATAATTTTTAATACTCGTTAGGAATACGGGCCGGATATGGGTATAAGACTCTCTAACCCGTACCCGCTCAATAAACCCTTTTGACTTTGGCTTTTTAATTATTAATTTTTAAGCAAAAAATTTAATTACTTATTAAATAAAAAATAGGAAAAACATAATTTATTTGTTCAATTTAATATAATATTTTACTGTTTGTTTTGAAGATGAGATTTTTATCAATATTAATTAATTAATTTCATTTTATTTTAAAGATGAGAATTCTACAACAATAATATTCATTTGGCAACTTATGTATTTTTCTTCTTTATTTAAGTCCTAAAGTAAATTTAAACATACTTTTGTTAATTTAGTATTTTATTTCATATCTATTGTTTCTAAAAAAAAATTAATTGATTTTTTCTTTTTTTAAAAAAGCATAAAGATTAAAAAAAATTAATTAATAAATGAAAGGGGATAGGAGATAGGAGATAAGAGATGGGGACGGGTATATCTTTTTCTATATAGGAAATCCCCAACCAGTACCCGCACGAGTGACGGGCCGGGATCGGGGATATTATATATCACGCGGGTACGGGTACGGGTATTAACATCCTCGTCTTATACCCGGTTTGTTGCCATCCCTAATCATGACCCCCAATTAAGAAAGAATACTTACTTTAGTGAAACCTATTCCGTATACGATTACCGTATGATTCAATCATTTTGCCTTATACATATCCCGCATATGATTCTAAAGTATGGGAAATGTCTACTCTATTAAATCATGGCTATTAGAACATTGACTTAAGCTGATAATATATATAGAGAGAGTTTCTGAAACTCCTTTCAGAACTCGCTGTGGCCATGGATTTATATTATCACTTATTTCAAATCGCGCCTCCTGTGATATCGACTCTATGTTATCCAGGTTGGAGTTGGTGCTTGGAGTGTCATCCGAATTATACATTTTATGATTTATTAATAAAATAATTATATTTTCATTTCACACATTATTAATGGTATTGTCATTATACGTATTTGATTGATATATAGATATGCTAAGAATGCCATCGACCTTAGAATAGTCTTGTAGTAATATTGGACACTAGGTGGTCCGACATTAGGATAAGTATTACTATTATAAATAATCCTTAAAGTAAATATTCATAGTCGTTGGTTTTGGAATAAAGTCGAATTCCTATAACCTAGAAGACTAGCACATGTCGTATATAGGAATTGGAGTTCCAATGGTTTAATCCGATGTACCATGAGTTTTGGAAACTCGTATAGACGAGTGGGTATTGGTTAAACTGAATACTGAATGACTCACAGATGATTCCTAATAGTTGGAAGTACACACCACTGTCAATAGGAATCTCCTTGAGTCGAGTAGCATATGTAATCCTTTGACTATAGGATATCATTGGTTTTTTGTGAGATCCCACATACTTTGATGCCATTTATGTCAGAAACCTTTCATGGTCTGGCCTCTAGATGTTCGTTGGGTGTGGATCGATGCACTCAGTAATCAAATATGAAACAAGATAGGATCCGTCGGCCCGTATGTGTACCATAAGGGGTTTAAGTATCCATGTTGGTAAAGTCACGATTCTTAAAGCTTTGGCCAAAGTCGATCACCTAGGGTGGATCGCATCACTTATGAAGAATCGTGGACATTTCGACATGAGATATGCGCCTCGGAAACTTGACGGTGTATTCTAAGTTTCCTAAGCACAACTCGGATAGCCTATGACGAAAGGATTGTTAAACATATGTTATGACATCGACTTGTATAGTTCAGAAATGTCGTTCGTGTTCTTCGCGAATTTGGAGGTGGCCGAATTACGTACAAATTATCTATGCTTATATGACGAACGTGTCTGAACTTAGAGAGTACCAATATGAAGTGTACTTGTTGACCACTTGGATAGCTGATTAATTTTGATAAAAGATAATATTCGATATTATAATTATCAACTAAGATTATCAAGTATTATTGGATAGCATTGATTATTTACTTTGACCTAATTGGATAAATTCAATAATTTCACAAGAGCTTAATTGTAAAATCATAATTATCTATATCATTTGAGGATATTATGGTAATCGTAAATATGTAATAATAGGTGGTTTTGGCTTGATTTAATTGAATTAAATCAAAGTGGCAAACATTTAACTAATTCATTTCCTAATCTTTGGCTTGATTTAATTGGATTAAATCAAAATGGGAGACAATGGCGGTTAGTCACGCCTAATTATACATATTGGGACAAATTAGATTAAGCCCACCTAAAAGTTAATTACACCTTTTATTAATTAAAAATTGCCTAAGTTTTACTATAAATAGTAAGTTTTAGGAAGGTTTTAATTAAGCAAAGCAAAAGCTTGAGAAATCTAAGTACAAGCAAATTCTGAGAGAAATTAGCCTAAGTTAGAGAAGTGTTTAGAGAAGCTTATGAGTGTTAGAGTTGGTGCTAAGAGTCCCAATATGGATCGTATTTATGTCCGATTCATAAATACGAGCTATTTCTTTTTCCATAATATTACTTATTTAATGGTAGCACCTCTTGTCTTTTATACACATATTCGATCTAATTACGATTGGATATTCAATTACGATTGGATTGAAACTAAATCTGATTTAGTGATACATGTATATTAGACAAAGACCCTAGGAGTTACAATATAGTGCGCAGTTACAACGTAGTTTGTAATTGACATTGGGAAGCGCACTATAAGATGTATATCCTTAAATAAATTTCCTGGTCAAGATGTACTAACACGAGTCGGTTAGTAAAATCCGCTGAGACCAGTACATGTCGTATAACGTGACTTGGTCCGATGGTTTATCCCAATGAACCATGATTCTCGGGAGACTCGTATAGACATGTAGGTGTTTATTTGATAAACACTGAACGACTCACTGAAGATTTCCTAATAGATGGTACATCAACGTCAATAGGAACCTTCTCGAGTTGAGCGAGCATAGTGGTCCTTCGACTTGAGATACCACAGTGGGATATATGAGTTATCCTCCACACTTTAATGGCAGTCATGTCACAATCTATTCTTGATCAGACCTCCGCCTGTTCGTTGGGTGTAGATTGATGTTCATGATATCCAGTGCGTATCAAGAGATGATCTGTCAATCCTGTGTACATGGCATATGCATCCTACACGTGTTTACAATCTAGTAAATCCATGGTCGTGGTATAACTTCAAAAATCAGTTCCAAGTGTTATTTAGAGATCATAAATTGAAAGTCGACTATATTATACCGAATGGATTTGACGTTCTTATCTATATCCCATGTATAATATGGATAGCCTATGACGGAGGGATTATACGTATGCAATGACCTCAGCTTGCATAGTTTAGCGAGATTATCTGTGGTCATCATAATTCATGAGTGGATGAATTATGGACACAGAATTGGATTTCGTGACGGATAAACCTAAACTTAGATAGTCTCACAATATGAAGTGTATTATTTGAGCACTTGGGCAACACTTTATGAATAATACAAATTATTCATAATACTTCATCGGATTAAATGAGTTAATTTGAATCATTTAATCAATTAAATGATAACACATGCTTTAAGGGATTTTGGTCGATCGTAATTATTGTGTATTTGTATTTGATACATCATTTGATTAGATACACATTAATTATTTGTCAAATGAGATTTTGACATATGTCATTAATATATGTATTTATTATTTGAAGTAAATAAAAATACATAGATAATAATAATTATATTAATTAATTATTTAGATAGTTAATTGTTAAATATTTAAATAGTTAAATAATATCCATATTTCATAAATGTTATGAAATATGTTTAATTATTATTGGTACACATGGCATGATTTTATTAAGATTAATGTGTGTGAATTTGATTTGCTAACATAAGTCTTACTTTATTTAATTGGATTAAATTGACAAATTGACCAAAAAGCCCTTGCCAAAGTCGGTCACACCATTTGAAAAATAGAAAATTTTGTTTTCTTCTTCACTTCAACCACCATGGCCAAAAGTTTCTAAGGAAATAACCCTAGGATTTGGTTTGAACAATCATGAAGAAATGAAGGAAAATTCAAGAAAAATGCTTAGGAAATTGGAGATTAAAGGTAATCCTAAATCTTCTTGAGCTTGGAAATTTGTTTCTTATTTTCTTGAATTGTTAGAATGGTTCTAGGGTTTCTTTGTTTCTTAAAATTGGGGTTTTTGGTTTTGGTGGATGAATTGGAAGTGTTTAGCATGTGTAAATGAATATTGAACTAGATTAAAGTTATTTGAGTTCAATTTGTTGTTGGACAACCTTGTTGCCATTATCGAGTGTGATAACCACTCTTATTATACCTAGAATTTTTCTAGAGTTCTTCATGTGTGGTGGCTTTGAATGGGTGTTGGATTAATTAGATTAATCTTGCTAAAAATTGGATTTAAATCATGTTAAATGGACTGGTTTTACATCCAGATCAGATTTGGAATATCTGATTGGTGATGAAAAATATGTCTTATGAATGTATTGGATGTGTTTTGGGTGTTGGAATAATTTCCGGAAAGTGTTTCGGATTTGAAATAAGCGAAAACGGCGAAAAATGACGTTACCGGGTGACTTTTGAGCCAACCGAGTGACGGCTGTCCAAACAGTGAATTTGTCACTATTCGGGCATCCCATGAACTGCCCTAACACTATTGGGGCTGACTTGGGCAGCCCTCATGTGTGTTGGGTAGTCGGTTTGGTCAAAAACGTTTTTGCACATGCATGTAATCTATAAGTTTCTTGACTTTTTGGTTCTACGCTAACGGAAATGTAACATAAATTTAATGGTTAAATTGAGTTATATTTTCTAAGCTTGAATTGAATTGTTTAGAAAATGATTTAGATTAAAATTTTACATTTGATGTGGAGCAATGCTTCCTTGTGGAATATCCCCGCTTAAAATAAGGCTGTAAAGTAACATGTATTGGATGCATGTTTCTTGGTCCGTCTTGTCAATACGGTTTATGGGTAACTTTCTATGGCTGCATTTCGAGATCATGCCAAAGCAGTGAGGGTGTAGTTGATATAATTTTATCCATACCGGTTGTATATTGATACTAGATAAATTCAAGTGAAAGTGGAAATCCTGACGTGCCAAAGCTGTCATGACTACATCGGTAGCTTGAGTTTGTCATTGGCAAGTGAAGCCTTGATACTCCTCCTTATGAACATGCCAAAGCTGTCATAACGAGAAATGGTCAGGACCAAAATCAGGAGTCACTGGTGAGTGATTGACAATGAGTTGTCTACCTAATGAATATACGTAGGCGAGATCGTGCCAAAGCTGTGAGTCAAAATATATTCATAGGATCCTACTCTCACTATGGAATTCGATTTAATTATTGAATTCTCGTTCTCCGTTGGGGATTAAGGTATTACGTAAAGTAGTGGGAGACACTGCTGGGTTAAAAATCCAAACTAAAGCAGTGCGTAATTTTATGGAATTTGCTGCTTTTGTTTTCCTTTATTCTATATTGTTTATATAATTATATTTCTAATCCACTGCATAGCATATTACTTGAATATGTTTTCTGACTTTACTTATGGTTGTGTATTTCTAGAATAGGTTCTAGTTTGACAGTAGACTTAGATATTGTTAGATTAGTTCAAACCATCGAGAACTGTTGTTCCGATTTTCTTGAAAAATCAAGATGGTTAGTGACTTAGTTACTAAGTCACGATTAGTAATCTAAATAGATATATGTTTTGGATATAGTTATCTAGTAAGAATAGTTTCTTGTGCAGTAAGAATTGATATGAATTAGTTCATGTCTCGAGATTCTTGACTGGCATTAAGAAAACCCCATTAGTATTTGTTTATCTTATAATGACATTTCTTGGCTTTAGTGACTTTTAGAAGTCACGTGTTTGACACAGTTTGCTAATCAATCATTTGCAATTGTTGTGAATAATTGAACGCAAATTATAAAGCTAAAGAAACGAGATGTGTATAGTTGTGTATAGAGAATATTGATTCTCACAATACGACAACTATAGGTATTGGATATCAGATCTCATGTCTGGTTATTTAAAATAATGTTTAATGATTGTTTTGATATCTGATATCAGAACTTGTGACTATTGGATAGTTATTTGTTCTTTATAAACAGTTGTTACATATTTTAATATGACTAGTAGTGTCATTAATGAAAAGATAAACATTAAGAAATCATTCAGTTGACTAAATAACTTAGAACAGTGCTTTATGAGATTTTATCATATAAGCATTAGATGCTTGTTCCGTATGATAAAGGATGGTCCGATATGAGTTCACACCATATATCCTTATCTGTTTAATGAATATTGTATTCAGGTTGTGATTAAATCTCATTTAACCAATGATCGTCATTGGACCACAAGATTTATTAGACTAATACATTGGATGTATTTAGTTTAATGAATTAGAAATTGCCTCATATAGTTTTCTTCACTCTGTAGCTTAGCTAATGAATTGTCAGGACTTAGTTGTGTGTTTCTAAAAGAATATATATTGAACGTCTTGAATGGTTCGAGAACTTTCAATATGTTTCTGATGAAACGTGGATAGAATATTTTGAATGGTTCAAAGATATTCTATTTGAAGTGTTGAAAACTATATGTTTTAAAATTCATCGTGAGTCTTTGAATTGTTCAAAGATGTTTGATATGATCAAACACATGAATTTATGACAATTAGTTCTAAAGTTATTTAATAAATGTGATTCTTACTCAATAACTTCCACGATTCCATCGTGATGGAATTGACCAATGGGAGAAATCGAATCTTATATGATTTGATTCGTTTGATATTGAGTGCTACCGAACTAGTTTCAATACTCTTGGGGTTATGCTCCAGTAAAACTAATTCATCTCTTTAATTAAGGTTTCATTCGTTCCTACAGTTACATATATGATATGTATAGTAA
>SKCR01051305.1:0-37985 GCA_019454045.1 Zanthoxylum bungeanum | reverse complement strand
GGCTTAGTAAGTGCGATTAAAGGTCCTCTATTTCGAGGGGTTAAAATCCTTTACCACGATGCTTTGCCGCGCCGGATGATGTATATTCGGTTGAATGTGAGATGTGTTCAATCGGGTATACAAACTCCGATATTGTTGTTCTTTATTTCTTATATGCTTTGTGTTATTAGCGCATGGGCTTAGTAAGTCGGATTAAAGGTCCTCTATTTCGGGGGTTTAAAATCCTTTACCACGATGCTTTGCAGCGACTTTTAGCCCGTTATTATTTATTAT
The DNA here is from genome assembly GCA_019454045.1 of Zanthoxylum bungeanum. Taxonomy (NCBI): domain Eukaryota; kingdom Viridiplantae; phylum Streptophyta; class Magnoliopsida; order Sapindales; family Rutaceae; genus Zanthoxylum; species Zanthoxylum bungeanum. Next base: position 37,712 of record SKCR01051305.1, on the reverse strand, counting down.
GTGTCATCTATTCATCCATCCATGTATGTGTCATGTTGTTTACTGCATTTTAAGGTCACTGCTGTAACCCCGTTCGAACGCGTTTCAGAACGCCGCACGAATGCATGTTTTCTGTCTGGTCCCGTTCGAACGCGTTATCAAATGATATACGAACACGAACCTTCTGTTTACCGTTCGAACGCGTTTACGAATGCTACTCGAACGCGCATGCATTTGTTTCATCAGGTCTGGTCCCGTTCGAACGCGTTATCAAATGCCACACGAATGAGAACCTTCTATTTACCGTTCGAACGCGTTTTCGAACGCTACACGAACGCGCATACACTGAACTGAGTCATTTTCATCACATGTCATGCATAATTGTTTCTTAGGTGATTTCTCTTGTATCATGTAGCCAATCATACCATTTGTATCTCTATATTTTTCTATTTGATGTGTTCATGAGATGATATTCAAGCATGATTAGGTCGTAAATATGTTACTTGGTTCTTAAGCATGATTTAGCCTATTTAGTTGTTCATTTTCAAGCATGATTCGTCATTTATTTTGCGTTTAGAATTTGCATTATGTTTAGGTTGTTCTTTGTTTTCCGCATTATATGATCGTATGTAATGTGCTTATGACATTGTATGCTAGTCGTATTTATCATTATGTATGCAAATTGGGACATAGATTAAATGCAAATAGGTTGTATGCAAATCCGGACATAGGTAATATGCAAACTAAAATATGAGCCTTGTATTTATGCATGCGAACTTAGGAGTAAATTATCCTTGGAAATAAATGTTGCTTAGGCTTGGTTGAATTATTGCACAAATCATTTTATTACAAGTGGCATAAGTAAGGGACCATTCTGAACCCAATGGTTTGAGATCTTCCCTTGCGAGGGGAGAGTGCGGCCTTAAATCACATTTTCCCGGTTCACACCGGGTGGCGACTCCATGTTATTTCTCCGGTTTAGTCCCCCGCGGGCTACTCCGTACTCCCAACCGGGCCGCGAGCCCGGAACAGCATGCGTCGCCTAGTTTCTGTGTTCCCACAATTACCGATTTTTTTCTAGAAAAAATATTAGCCACATTTTCAATTTTTGTTTTAATTAATTAGAAATTAATTTAATAAATATTTGTAGTAATAAAACATCCAACAATTTGATGTTTATCCAAAAATATCCAATTAAATTATTCCAAATGTAACCAATCAAAATTGGCCACAATTTCCAATTAAAACTTGCCAAATATCTTATCTTAATAAGTAAATGGATATTAAGTATTTAATTAATTTAATTATTCAACAATTGAATAAATAAATAATTAAATACAAATATCTCAAAATATATGTATTATATTTACATTAAATAATCAAAATACATATATTAATTATAAATGTCAAATATCACAATTCAACATTTAATAAATGGCCAAAAGATCTCTAAAGCATGTATCTTCGTTTAACCGTTAAACGACTTATAAATAATCAGTATTATTTATAAAAGTTGCCCTAATGCCCAACGAGTATATCTCATTAGTGAGACTCTCTAGGTTCAGGCATATCTGTCATGAAATCTAATTTCGTGTCCATAATTTACCCACCCGTAAATTATGACGAACACGGATAAAATCTCTGAACCATACAGGTCGAGGTCACTGCATACATATAATCCTTCCGTCACAGGTATCCGGATTATCCCAGAGATATAGATATAAATGTCAAATCTCTTTAGGTGTAATCCCGTCGGCGATTCTATTAGCAATCTCTTAAATAACACTTAGAACTGATTTCTACAGTGTACCACAGGCCATGTATTTAATAGATTGCTAATTCCAAAGTGGATACCTATGCTCTGTACACAGAACTGACGGATCCTATCTTGATACGCACATGATATCATGAGGATCAGTCCACACCCAACGAACATGCGGAGGTCTGATCTAAATAGATCGGTGACGTGACTGCCATCAAAGTATGGAGGATACCTCATATATCCACAGTGGTACCTCAAGTCGGAGGATCACTATGCTCACTCAACCCGAGAAGATTCTTATTAACGTTTGTGTACCATCTATTAAGAATATTCGGCGAGTCGTTCATTATTTATCCGATATAAATACCTACGTGTCTATACGAGTCTCTCGAGACTCATGGTTATTGAGAAACCATTAGAATCCAATATTCCAAAATACGACACGTACCGGTCTCAACGGGTTTACTTACTGACCAAGTAATTATAAACCTTGACCAAGAACAGTTAAAGAATGATTTTGTTATGATACCGCTCAAAGTCAGTTGCGAAGCTTTTGCAACTGTATCATAACCAATCACTCTATGGTCATTTACGTCTTACAATATAATAAAAGAATTTATATTACAGAAACTGTCTATTTTATTAAGTAATAAAATATATACAAAAGTATTTACAGAGAATACATAAGAAATTGGCGCTCAGAGCACCAACCCTTACACTTCCCATGTCAGCCCCAATAGTATTAGGGCAGTTCATGGGCTGCCCGAACAAAGACAAATTCACTGTTTGGGCAGCCGACACCGGTTGGCTCAAAAATCACCCGGTAACGCCGTTTTTCACCGTTTTCGCTTATTCAAGTCCGAAATAATTTCCGACAATTGTTCCAATACCTAAAACACATCCAATACATTTATATGGCATCAATTTCATCAACATAAACCCATATTTTCCAGATCTGATCCATAAACCAAAAATGTCAATTTTTCATGCTTAATCCAACTTTTTCAACATTAATCAAATTAATCTTAACACCAACCAAAGTCACCACAAATGAACCACCCAAGAACAATTATAGGCATTACAAGAGTGGTCATAACACTCTAGAATGGCAAGATATCATCAAATGATCAAATTGGATAAATATTACAATAATATCATCCAAATCTACTTCACACATACTAAACACTTCCAAATCCATCTACCAACACCAAAAGCCCCAAATTTATAGAAAAACAGAAACCCTAGAATCAATCTAGATAATCAAGAAAATGAAACATGCTTTCAAAGCTTAAGGGGATTGAAGATTACCTTTAATCTCTAATTTTCCTAAAGTTTTTTCTTGATTTTTTTCTTCCTTGAAACATCAAGTAAATTTGAGAGGTATATGGAGGTGTTGTATTTGGTCATGGAGCTTGTCAAAGTGAATAAGAAAAATTTTCCCTTTTTAAAACAACATGACCGACTTTACAAGGGGCATTTTGGTTAATTTTCGATTTTAATCAAATTAAAAAAAAATCAAACTTTATGTTAACAAATCAAATTTGCACACCTAAAGTTTAATTAAATCATGCCACATGTAACCAATTATAATTAAACATTTATCATAACTATTATGAAAAAAGTTTATCATTTAATTATTTAAATATTTAACATTTAAATATCTAGATAATTAATTAATATAATTATTATTATATATGTGTGGGAACACAGAAACTGGGCGACGCATGCTGTTCTAGGTTCGCAGCCTAGTTGGGAGTACGGAATAGCCCGCGGGGGACTAAACCGGAGAATAATGGAGTCGCCACCCGGTGTGAACCGGGAAAATGAGATTTAAGGCCGCACTCACCCCTCGCAAGGGAAGACCTCAAACCGTTGGGTTCGGAATGGTCCCTTACTTATGCCACTTGTAATAAAATGATTTATGCAATAATTTAGCCAAGCCTAAACAACTTATTTCCGATGATAATTATATTTCTAAGTTCACATGCATGAAATTAATCATCACAACATACAACATCACATGGCAATCTCATGAACATATTTCAATCATATGATATGGAAAACTAAGAACAACCTAATCATGCTTGAGTACTATCTCATGAATACATCAAATGGATAAATGCAGGAATACAAATAATATGATTGACTACATAATGCAAGAGAGATCACCCAAGAGGCAATTATGCATGAAATATGATGAGACAGACTCAGTTCAGTGTGTGCGCGTTCGTGTAGAGTTCGTAAACACGTTCGAACGGTAAACAGAAGGTTCGCGTTCGTGTAACATTTGATAACACATTCGAACGGGACCAGAATCGGCTATGAAATTTATGTCCGGGTTTCCATCCTATATACCACAAGAGGCGACATATTTTCCATTTTATTCAAAACCACAACATGCATCCATGGACGACTCTCATACGAAATAGATAACTAAAAAAAATAAAAGATGAATTAAAAAATGAATAAAAAAAGTGCCCTCAGGACTAACCTTTTAAGTCAACTTCCGAAAATACCGTACACAGTCGTCGGAAGGGTAGTTGCTCCGCAACTCCTCCGGTTCACTGGTTCACTTCTTTCCTCGCTGTTCGGGCTGCTGTCTTCACTCCGTTTTGTTGCTGTTTTTGCTGTATTTTCATGTCACTGCCTTGGTGTTTTAAGCTACTGTTTTGGGTGTCTTTAAGGGCTAAAGGGCTGCGATTTTTGGTGGTTATGGGGGCTGTATAGGGGCTGTGATTTTCGGTTATGGAGAGTGTTTAGGGGGAGTGTTTGATGAGTGGTATTTATATCACTATTTCCCACTCATTTAATCTAATATTTTGTATAATTTCTTGAGTTTTGTGAATGTTTTGATGTGTTTTGTGTTATTTTGTAGATAAATAAAGTTTGGAAAGCACTGGAGGCAATTTGAGGCAAAACCGGACAAAAATGCGTCAACAGGGATATTTTCGTCTCTTCAGCGTCGCGACGCTGGAACACTGCGCGCCGCGACGCCCAGCGTGCGCCGAATCTGCTAACATGCGCCGGGTCCACAAAATCAGAATCTGAGAAAAGTTGACTTTGCTAACGTGCGCCGTGACACGTGTCACTATCACAACAGAGATGCTAAAATGCGCCGTGCCACGTGTCGAAATCCTATTGCTTGGACGGCCACCGCCCCACGTGTCATCCTACGTGTCGCCACATCATCGTCCACATCAGCAGCCACATCAGCAAGTCAACCGAGTCAACATGCCATGTCATCATCAGCCAATCACAGCGCGACACGTGTCAACCTCTCATTCATCTGACGGCCGCCGCCCCACGTGTCGCCACGTTGTCTTCCACATCATCACAGTGACGTCACCAATGACGTCATGAACAGTGACACGTCACCAATGACGTCAGCATAATAATTGAGCTTTAGCCGCCATGACACGTGTCGCTCTAAATAGTCAGCCGCCTTGCTACGTGTCATCTCCTCATTGTGCCACGTCGACAAAATCCGGCGTCGCGACGCTGAGGCTTTGGCGTCGCGACGCTGGAACAGTGAAAAATATTTCTATAAATACTGCGCGAATTTCAGAATTTTAGTGTGCCTTTCTCTCTCTCATCTCTTTGATGAAGAGAGAGTTTCTCTCTCTAAAAAATATTTTATTTTTATTTTTTTTTTAGTTTGTAATTTATTTTAATTACTTTTGTATAATAGTAATTTAATTTTTACTTTTTACTTTTTACAGTTTCTACTATTCATCATGTTGAAATAATTTCCCTATGCTAAGGTGAAAGGTAATTATTTTACTATTGCTATTTAGATAATCTCCCTTAAAAATAATATATTTACTATTTAAAATTCTGATTAATAAAGGAATACCGCTATATTGGTCGGTTGGTATATTTATTTTCTGTTAGTTTGAACCTGATTAATCAAGGATACCGCCAGATTGGTCGGTTGATAAATTTATTTTGGTACCGCCTTTATGGCTGGATTATGGACAAATATTACCGCCTATATGGCTGGTTGGACTTAATTGGACTTAATCAGGATACCGCCAGATTGGTCGGTTGGTTAAATAATATCACAAGTTTATATATTATTTTATGGGAGATATCTAAATTAGTAGTAGTAAAAGTAATTCCTTTTACCTTAGCATTTTATTTTATTGCAATTTACTTTTCAGTATTTACTTTTCAGCATTTTTACTTTATGTCTTTTATTTTTCAGTTATTAATCCTAATTATGTGTCATAACTAAATAGTTATCTGGGGTTGTAATGAATTTCAATATCACCGGTTTATAAGGGTTAGATTATAGTTTGGGTAATATAATGATTTATTTATTGAGTCTTAATCTTAATGCTTTTTATTAACCGATCACTAATAAAATTGATTAGGTAAACTTAAAATGAACTAGACATAGAGATTTTAAGTTTAAAACCTTAGACTCAATAGCCCACGATCTTCCTTGAGGATAAATAACCCTTTAATAGATTTCCTTACAGGATAGGAATATACCTGTCGGGCGAGGGTAGCCATAAATTGGAACTTAATCTTAATGAATCCAGATAATGTGGTTGACATAGGAATATGGTTCAATTGGGTTATACTGGGTATTTGTGTCTGACCATCGACAGATGCTTTCGCATAATTTCGTGTTCCAGGTTAATAAATCATTGTATTTCCTAACTATAAAATAATCACTTCATCTTTATAATGATATTGGAATAAATCACAACCCTAGAATTTTGTGTCTTTTGTTATTTTCCTTAGTATTTTCTTTTGTCTTTTTATTTAATTATTTAACAACACCACTTTCAACCAATCAAACAAACAATCTCTCTATTCTCCATTTAATTAGATATTTGTAAATAAATAGATTCAACATTAATAACAACAGTAGGAATTAAGTCCTCGTGGGATCGATATTTTTATACTACTTGAACGATACGTACGCTTGCGTTATACGTGTGTGTTTACGCCGGTCAGTGTTGTTTTCGGCAATGGAGGGAGGAGGAGGAGAGGAAAATTCTAGGTTGTTTCTTGAGTATATTAGGTGTGAATGGAGAGGCTTTTTTCTTTGTGTGAATATGTGTGAATGAGCTAGGGTGTTTCTTGTGTGAATGAACTAGAGGTTTAGATGTGTGAATCCACTAGGAGTTTAGATGTGTGAATCCATTAGGGGGGTTCAAGGGTTGGAATTGGGTTCTTTTTATAGGCAAAGGGTTAGGCTTGACAAGGAAATGGATTTGGCTAATTAAAAAGGGATATGATTTAGTGTCATGTAAGGAAAACCTAAGATTGATTGAGACAAGATTGGTTCAAATTAGGAAGCTAATATATTTGATTTATATTGTTTAGGCATGAGATTCTTTAATTTGTGTAAGTATTTTTATTATTTTGGTAGGTGATTATTTAGATTTTATTTGTTTTATTTAATTTGGTATATGATTTAATTAGTATTTTATTTAATTTGGTATATGATTTAATTAGTGTTTTATGGGCTTTGGTGGGCTAAATGGGCTTGGGTGTGAGGCTAGCAGCAAAACCAGAAATACCGACACCGTTCAAACGCCAGTTCGAACGCTACACGAACGCCCGCGATCTGTTTGACGTTCGAACGTGGTAACGAACGCAGCACGAACGAAAATCAGTGAACTTGTGAAATGAATTTGATGACATGTCTATTCTGAATTTCCCCTTCCGATGTCCGTTTCCCGTGACTTAAAAGGTAGTGCCTCCATATGAGAGTCATCATTGGGACTTATATGCAAAAATGCAGTGCCTACAGTCGTCCCCACTTTGATGGGACTTGTAACGTGTAACAGTGACTATCCTATCAAAGTTATGCAATGCATTTTTACTTACCTGGCTCGCCAGCTGCCACTTGACTTGCCATGTGCTGAGTTGAGTTGATTTGGTGGTGAGGTGCTGCGACCCCTGGTTCATTCCCGAACCTGCTCCATTCTCGGCTTGTTCATTCTCGAACCTGCTCCATTCTTGGATTGCCATTCTTGGCTTGTTCATTCTCGAACCTTGCTCCATTCTTAAATTGCCTTTATCGGCTTGTTAATTCTCGAACCTGCTCCATTCTTGGATTGCCATTCTTGGCTTGTTCATTCTTAAACCTTGCTCCATTCTTGGATTTCCATTTTCGGCAACCGTTACTTGATGAGATAGTCTTTACCGCTACAATCCTGTGAACAAAATAAAAATTGTATGTATGTGATATGTATGCATGGATGCATGATGTTGATGCGGGCCTCGCCCCCAAACCGATGCGTATGTGGGCCTCGCCCCTAAACTGATGCTGCTATGGGCCTCGACCCTCGGGACTCATCCCTAAACTGATGCTGATGTAGGCCTCGGCCCTGGGATTCATCCTCAAACTGATGTTGATGCGGGCCTCAACCCCCAAACATATATTGATGTGGGCCTCGCCCCCAGACTGATACTGATAGGGGCCTCACCCCAAACTGATACTCATATGGGCCTCGCCCCCAGGCTGATACTGATATGGGCCTCGCCCCAACTGATACTGATGTGGGCCTCGCCCTCAGACTGATACTGATGATATGGGCCTCGCCCCCAGACTGATACTGATGTGGGCCTCACCCTCAGACTGATACTGCTGATATGGGCCTCGCCCCTAGACTGATACTGATATGGGCCTCGCCCTCAGACTGATACTGATATGGGCCTCACCCCCAGACTGATACTAATATGGGTCTCGCCCCAAACTGATACTGATTTGGGCCTCAGCCCCAGACTGATACTGATATGGTCCTCACCCCAAACTGATACTGATGTGGGCCTCGCCCCCAGACTGATACTGATATGGGCCTCAGCCCCAGACTGATACTGATGTGGGCCTCAGCCCCAGACTGATACTGATATGGGCCTCGCCCCCAGACTGATACTGATATGGGCCTCGGCCCAGACTGATACTGATATGAGCCTCGGCCCAGTGACTCATGCCCAAGACTAAAACTGATATGGGCCTCAACCCTGGGACTCATCCCCGAGACTACTACTCATATGTTGCTGATTCTGGTTGGCTTGTCTTTGCTGCTTTCTTTTTTTCTTCTTTGAAACCTGCGAATACATAACAAAACAAACACAAAAAGAATGCAGAATATGTTACGTGTATGCATGCATGCATGAGTTAATTTTCTATCCCGTTGGGTCAGGTCTTCCTCGGTCCATTTCCGAACCGTGCTCCATTTTCAGAGTGCCATTTTCGGTGAGGTGTGATAGTAGTCCATGTTCGAACCGTGCTTCACTTTCAGAGTGCCATTCCCAGCCAAACTGATGTTGATAATGTGGGCCCCGCCCCCCGAGATTCCTTCCTGAAACTGATACTGACATGGGCCTCGACCCTGGGACTCATCCCCGAAACCATACTGATATGGGCCTCAACCTTGAGACTCACCCCCAAACTGACTGATAATTTGGGTCACGACCCTGGGACGCATCCCCGAAACTGTTGATGATGTGGGTCACGACCCTGGGACTCATCCCCAAAACTGAAGTTGATGTGGGCCTCTCCCCCAAACTGATACTGATGTGGGCCTTGGCCCTGGGACTCATCCCCAAAACTGATGCTGATTCATTTCTGAAACTGACTGCACTGTTGCTGCTTCCGAAGATTCCCAGTGTTCTAAGCATCATTGAGTATTATAGTACCAAGGTTGGACGCCTTTATCAAATATACTCATTTTGCAGGAAGAGGCTTAGGAAAGTAAACAAAATGAACGTCTTTATTATCGTTGAGAAAAAAGTTCGAACAAGTAAACAAAATTAATGTCTTTATTAAAAAAAACGCTGGATCAAATAGACTAGGAGGGACAGCTCCATCATCCGCAGTACTGCATTCTTCTTTGGCCTATGGTTTTTCACTGTCACCCGTGTAAGAAGCTTAGTGGTTGAGGGTTTGGAGGACAAAAGTTTTGGGCAATCCGAAGTTGATCATGTAGGTGGTGGAACAGAATGGTAGTTTGGTAGAGGGTTTCTGTGTGTGTCGGGTTGTTCTTTTTCAGGGTCGGGTATTTTGTGGGAATCTATGAGATCTTGAATTTCATGCCTAAGGCGGGTGCAGTTGTCGGTGTCATGGCCATATAGCTGGTGGAAGTGACAATAAAGGTTCACATTTAGGTGTGGCGGTGGGGGGTGTGGAAATGGTTTGCCTTCTAAGGGTTTCAAGAGTCATTTTCCCTGTAAATTTTCAAATACCTTCGACAAAGGTCTACCAAGGTTGGAGAATTGCCAGTTCCTGATGGCAGCAACCTCGGCAGTAGCGGGCTTAGTCTCAGAATGCCCCCCAAAAGTCCTCCTATTCTGGCCATAGAACTTTCTGTTCTCAGCTTCTTCTTCTTCAATATCTATGACAGTCTCCCTCAACTGTCGAAAATCTGCAATCATGGAGGCCATTCTCCTCAACTTGCCATAAATGGAGGGCTTGGTGCCCTTGATGATCATTTTGATTTGGTCATTCTCTGAGGGCCGAGTCTACATCTTCAGAAGCTGGCTTCTCCAGCGGTCTACATACTCCTTAAAGCTTTCTTCCTGCTTCTGCTTAGTGTTCTCCAAATCACGGAGTGACAAATCAATCTCCAAATCTGTAACATACTGTTTCAGAAATGCATCTGCCAATTCCCTCCAATCCTCCTTAACCTTTTTCTCAAGGTTGTGATACCACACTACGGGTGCCCCCTCGAGTGACATCTCAAACATCTTCTGAGCTTGGCGCTGTGTCAGGCCCACTAAACTCATAAATGACACCAACTGTCAGAGATAGACCCTCGGGTCCCCATTCCCATTGAACTTGGCCATATCAGACATTTTGAACTGAGCTGGTAGTTGTTCTTCAAAGGTCATCGCCTCATAGTCTAGTAAGTCTTCATCCGTACCCTTCATCTTAAGAGTAACAGACTCTACTTGGTCACAGAGTTTCTGTATCTCGGTCTGAGACCCAATCACTCTGCCTGTTGCATACTCTGCCATATCATCATCAAAAGCGGGGATATCATCCCCCGACCCATTCAGAGGCTCTTCACGCCTCACATTCTCAGAATTTCCCCCAGCACGGGGCACATCCATATTTGCCATGGCAGTAGTCAAGGCTTGCAATTGTTCGGTAATCTTTACGAAACCATTCTCTAGTTGATCTATCCGGGATACCTTGTTATCAGATGTACTTATATCTGTTACCGGTCTTTTAGTGAGTCTTCCCTCTTCCCTAACCCAACGGAGCTCTATGATATCTTTTAGAACACAAGGGTTAGCATGATGCATGTATGCATGAGGTGCATGTGATGCATGAGATATAAATAATATATCAACGCATTAAAATTTTCACACAAATCGGCCCATCATCATTTTAGAAGCTTTTGGGCTAACTGTCATAGGAGTGAACTCATCCCAGTTTAAATGGCCCAACAAGTTCACATCTTATGGCAAGAAGTCCAATCGTATCCAAATGATAATGTTCCTAAACACAAACATATAATGGCCCATTGGCGTTTTAGGAGCTTTTTGGCCTAATCGTCATAAGATACGTTCTTGTCCCAGTTTAAATGGCCCAACAAGCCCATACCTCATGACAAAAGGTCCGAATGGATCCAAACGACAATGTTCCTAAACACAAGCATACAGAAATGATTTCTACAGAGTGGGCCTATCAACATTTCAGAAGCTTTTGCCCAATTGTCATAGGATACGAACTCGTCCCAGTTTAAATGGCCCAACAAGTTCGCATTTCTGACAAAGTCCAACTGCATCCAAATGAGGATGGCCCACAAGCACAATGAAATAGTTGCTATAGGCCATACAATTCCCCGGTCTACGTGTGGGTTTGCGGGAGTGTAGACAAATACTCTCGCCGGGAAGGATTACCCACAACTAGGTCTCCCCCCTCAGGGTTCGAGCGACCAAGTGAGCGCACCTTTTTATACCTTACAGTACGTGCCAACGAGTTATGGTGTGTGACTGACTGTCAAATGGATTTCCCGTTGTAGATTCCCCAGAGGGAGGGTGGATTGAGGCTCTCTTAAGTACCCTAGCCTCTTAGGATCTTATCGCTTGGTGACAGGAATAAACAGCGAGTCCTCCAAATTAGTCCATCATAATAGGCAACAAGTAAGTGATTATCTAGGTGCCTTCATAGCTTTTCCTTATAGAAAGGTAGTGAATGAGGGAAGACACCAAACCATTACCTAGCCTTAAAAAGTGCCCTTCATTAACTCCTTTCAACCCACAGTAAACACAGTTAATTAAAGCACATATCATAATATCACAAGACAATATTTCGGGGCCGATTCTCTATCCCCAGTGGAGTCACCAGACTGTGGGAACACGGAAACTGGGCGACGCATGCTGTTCTAGGCTCACGGCCTAGTTGGGAGTACGGAATAGCCCACGGGGGACTAAACCGGAGAATAATGGAGTCACCACCTGGTGTGAACCGGGAAAATGAGATTTAAGGCAGCACTCACCCCTCGCAAGGGAAGACCTCAAACCGTTGGGTTCGGAATGGTCCCTTACTTATGCCACTTGTAATAAAATGATTTATGAAATAATTTAGCCAAGCCTAAACAACTTATTTCCGATGATAATTATATTTCTAATTCACATGCATTAAATTAATCATCACTCACAACATGTACAACATCACATGGCAATCTCATGAACATATTTCAATCATATGATATGGAAAACTAAGAACAACCTAATCATGCTTGAGTACTATCTCATGAATACATCGAATGGATAAATGCAGGAATACAAATAATATGATTGACTACATAATGCAAGAGAGATCACCCAAGAGGCAATTATGCATGAAATATGATGAGACACGACTTAGTTCAGTGTGTGCGCGTTCGTGTAGCATTCGTAAACGCGTTCGAACGGTAAACAGAAGGTTCGCGTTCGTGTAACGTTTGATAACGCATTCGAACGGGACCAAACCTGATGATACAAAATGCATGTGTGTTCGAGTAGCGTTTGTAAAACGCGTTCGAACGGGAAATAGAAGGTTCGCGTTCGTATAGCGTTCGAGAACGCGTTCGAACGGATCCAGACCTGATGCACAAAATGTGATTCAATACATACATAAAAGGCAAATAGAAAAATACGAGGCGCGGCGAAGCATCGTGGTAAAGGATTTTAACCTCTCAAAATAGAGGACCTTTAATCCGACTTACTAAGCCTATGCGCTAATGACATAATGCATATAAGAAGTAAGGACAACAATATCGGACTTCGTATATCCGATTGAACATATCTCACATCCAACCGAATATACATCATCTGGCGCGGCGAAGCATCGTGGTAAGGATTTTAACCTCTCAAATTAGAGGACCTTTGATCGCACTTACTAAGCCCATGCGCAAACAACACAATAATATATAAAAAAAAGGTAAAGACAACGATATCGACTTCGTGTATCCGATTGAACACATCTCACATTTAAACGAATATACGTCGTCCGGCGCGGCGAAGCAACCGTAGTAAAGGATTTTAACCTCTCAAAATAGAGGACCTTTAATCGCACTTACTAAGCCCATGCGCTTGACCTCATCATTACTCAAACAAATAAGATGCAGAAAATAAATAACGACAATAAACAAATCAAGATAAAATAAAGTATGTGCCATTTACTCAAGTGGTACGTGGAGTTGTATCCCGAGTACAGATCATACTATCGTCCATTCAGAATCGGCTATGAAATTTATGTCCGGGTTTCCATCCTATATACCACAAGAGGCGACATATTTTCCATTTTATTCAAACCAACACATGCATCCATGGACGACTCTCATACGAAATAGATAACTAAAAAAAATAAAAGATGAATTAAAAAATGAATACAAAAAGTGCCCTCAGGACTAACCTTTTAAGTCAACTTCCGAAAATACCGTACACGTCGTCGGAAGGGTGGTTGCTCCGCAACTCCTCCGGTTCACTGGTTCACTTCTTTTCCTCGCTGTTCGGGCTGTGTCTGCTCTTCACTCCGTTTTGTTGCTGTTTTTGCTGTATTTTCAGGTCACTGCCTTGGTGTTTTAAGCTACTGTTTTGGGTGTCTTTAAGGGCTAAAGGGCTGCGATTTTTGGTGGTTATGGGGGCTGTATAGGGGCTGTGATTTTCGGTTATGGAGAGTGTTTAGGGGGAGTGTTGTTTTCGGCAATGGAGGGAGGAGGAGGAGAGGAAAATTCTAGGTTGTTTCTTGAGTATATTAGGTGTGAATGGAGAGGCTTTTTTCTTTGTGTGAATATGTGTGAATGAGCTAGGGTGTTTCTTGTGTGAATGAACTAGAGGTTTAGATGTGTGAATCCACTAGGAGTTTAGATGTGTGAATCCATTAGGGGGTTCAACTTGATGTAAATAGCCATTATCAAACATATTAGGCTATTAGCCTCTCCAATACACACCAAATGCATTTCAAATTACAAAATCATAAGAAAAACCTATTGATGTAAATAGCCATTTATCATTCCACCAGAGTATTTTGTTTTTACACATCAATCAGAATCAATTCCATATAGTTTTCAAAAAGCAAGTTTAACCACCAAAGGACTGAAAGACGCCAAAAAATGAAAAGAATTTTGAGAGGCTTCAAGAATTTAAATCGAAAGAATATATTATGGAGGTTCAAATTGTTTCAAATTCACAAAGCACTAGTCAACAAAGGCCATGAAGAACCATCCACAATTACACGCAAATTTAATGAATCATCATGGAGGGAGGGCATGAACAACTGGAAACAGTGGATTTAACAATCTACCAACCACAAAACAAGATAAAATCCCAAAACCACTATAAAGGTTAAACATCAGTGCGTGGTGATGTAGAGAAAGAAGTATAGAAAGAAGTTAATTACCTTGATCCTTGATGAAACTTGAAACCTGCGTGGATGATTCTCTGGTTCTGTCTGATGTCGCTGGTTGTGTACTTGTGTGTGTGATGATTCGAGGAACGGAGGAAATGGATGATGAAGAACAGATCAACAGAAGAAGAGTAGAACTTAGAAGTCTGATTTTTGAAATTTTTGATAGTCTGAAATGAAACTATGGGTGAGAAATGAGAATCGTGAGATGAGAGTATGACTCATCTGAGACCAAATGAACCCTAACTTATGAGACCGTGAGAGAGTGACAGTGACTGAGACCAAAATGACCCTAACTTATGCAAAACGACGTCGTTTTTTACACTGCAAACGATGTCGTTTTGCTTATAAAAAAAACAAAAAAAACGATCGGATCGGATAAAATCCGATCTGATCCGAAATCCATCGAATCCGTCTGTGATTGTCCGATCGGATAAATGAATCGGATCCAATCCGATTCGATCCGATCAAATCGGATCGGATCGGATCGGATCCAATTCGATTCGATCCGAGGCCCACCCCTAGGTTCAAGGGTTGGAATTGGGTTCTTTTTATAGGCAAAGGGTTAGGCTTGACAAGGAAATGGATTTGGCTAATTAAAAATGGATATGATTTAGTGTCATGTAAGGAAAACCTAAGATTGATTGGAGACAAGATTGGTTCAAATTAGGAAGCTATATATTTGATTTATATTGTTTAGGCATGAGATTCTTTAATTTGTGTAAGTATTTTTATTATTTTGGTTGGTGATTATTTAGATTTTATTTGTTTTATTTAATTTGGTATATGATTTAATTATTATTTTATTTAATTTGGTATATGATTTAATTAGTGTTTTATGGGCTTTGGTGGGCTAAATGGGCTTGGGTGTGAGGGTAAGCAGCAAAACCAGAAATACCGACACCGTTCGAACGCCAGTTCGAACGCTACACGAACGCCCGCGATCTGTTTGACATTCGAACGTGGTAACGAACACATCACGAACGAAACGCAGTGAACTTGTGAAATGAATTTGATGACATATCTATTCTGAATTTCCCCTTCCGACGTCCGTTTCCCGTGACTTAAAAGGTAGTGCCTCCAAATGAGACTCATCATAGGGACTTATATGCAAAAATACAGTGCCTACAATATGTATTTTTATTTACATTAAATAACAAATACATATATTAATGGCATGTGTCAAGTCTCATTTGATACTTAATTAATGTGTATCTAATCAAATTATGTATAAAATATAAATACACAATAATTACGATTGACCAAAATCCCTTAAAGCATGTGTTTTCGTTTATCCATTTAAACGATTCGAATTAACTCATTTAATCCGATGAAGTATTACGAATAATCTATATTATTCATAACGCGTTGCCCAAGTGCTCAACGAGTACACTTTATATTGTGGGACTCTCTAAGTTTAGGTTTATCCGTCACGAAATCCAATTTCGTGTCCATAATTCACCCACTCATGAATTATGACAACCACAGATAATCTCGCTAAACTATGCAAGTCGAGGTCATTGCATACGTATAATCCATCTGTCACAGACTATCCATATTATTCATGGGATATAGATAAGAACGTCAAATCCTTTGGTATAATATAGTCGACTTTCAAATTTACGATCTCTAAATAACACTCGGAACTGATTTCCGAAGTTATACCACGACCATGGATTTACTAGATCGTAAACACGTGTAGGATGTCTATGCCCTGTAGACAGGACTGACAAATTCTATCTTGATACGCACATGATATCATGAGCATCAGTCCATACCCAACGAACAAACGAATGTTTGATCCAAATAGATCGGTGACGTGACTGCCATCAAAGTATGGAGGATAACTCATATATCCACAGTGGTATCTCAAGTCGAAGGACCACTATGCTCGCTCAACTCGAGAAGATTCATATTGACGTTGGTGTACCATCTATTAGGAAATCTTCAGTGAGTCGTTCAGTGTTTATCAAATAAAAACCTACATGTCTATACGAGTCTCCCGAGACTCATGGTTCATTGGGATAACCATCGGACCAAGTCACGATATACGACATGTACTGGTCTCATCGGATTTTGATAACCAACCCGTGTTAGTAAATCTTGACCAGAAACTTTATTTAAAGATATACAACTTATAGTGACGCTTCCCAATATCAATTACAAACAACGTTGTAACTGCGCACTACGTTGTAAATCCTAGGGTCTTTGTCTAATATACATGTATCACTAAATCATATTTAGTTTCAATCTAATCATAATTAGATATCTAATTGTAATTAGATCGAATATGTGTATAAATGACAAGCGGTGCTACCATTAAATAAGTAATATTATGGAAAAAGAATTGTTCGTATTTATGAATCAGACATAAATACGATCCAGATTGGCACTCTGAGCACCAACCCTAACAAAGACACCCCTACGGACTTAATTGCTCGGATCTCAGATGTCAAAAAGAAGAAGTGTCCAATTTCCTTAAGCTTTCTCTTTAACCCATGTAACGAGCTTAGGGCCAGTCACTCCTAGACCAGCACTAAGTGTTAAAACATTTTTATGGACTTAATTGCTCGAGTTAGAGATGATACGAATTCGAATTTATTCACACATATTTTTTTATTAAAACAAATCAAGCCCTACCATTTTACGCGAATAATCATTGCTTTCCCGAGGCAAGATGTCCGGTAACTAAGTAAAAACTTGATTATTATTATTATTATTTTTTAAACTAATTTAAGATGTCCGGTTATTAAGTAAAAGCTTGGTTATTTTATTTTTATTTTTATTTTTTTGAATAAAAACATAAATACCATTGCTTTTAGATGCTATCTCTAACACATAAATTCTTAGGTTATGACGGGTTCTTTAAATCAGGCTTCAGATTCCTCTTTGGAATTCCCTGGTTCTAACGAGTTTTTAACCAGACGTCAAATTCCTATTTTAAAATCTTAGGTTCTGACGCATGGTTTTCGCTTTTATGATCTTCGAGATTTTACCCTTGCCACTTTGAAAATTATAATAAAGGTGATGAAATAGTAAGAGTATGAAAACACTTAAATAGGTTGATCATGTAATAAAAGGATATTATATTAAAAATTTACTATGCGCTCATTTCAATGCATGAGACATGCCTCAGACCATCTTGTTGTACAACTAGGTCCTGCTTCAGATCCTTACCCCTACTTCAGGAGCTGATGGTGCTGGTAGTTCACTTTCTAGGGCAGAGCTCTAGCCTTCAACAGGCTCTTATTCTTCATATATTCCAAGAGCTTCAATTTCTTCATAATCGCCCTTATCTAGCAATATAAGTTCTTGCATCTTGTGGTAGTATGCTCTACATTATTGTAGAACTAGCAATACAGCCCATTATCGCATAATTCCTCTAGTATTTTTATCAGTTGTGGTTCCCTTAATAGACCAATATCCTTTATTTTGTGGAAGATTTGTTCTTGTGGGAGGGTGAACTCGTAGAGTAGTTCATTGTCTTCCCATTTTGGCCATTTAGGCTCTGAATCATATCTCTGTCATTCTTCAGCATCTCTTGAGGCATTGACTTCTCTTTGTTCTCCTTCCGGTCTCCTATTCTGTGGATTCCAAACTTGCTTGTCCATGGTCATGTTTCTTTAGCTACCTCTGTCTGCAATTGTAATCGTAGCAATTTGGGACATTCTGAACATGTTCACCGTCACCTTCAATAAGCCTTTTGCTCTTGTCTGTACCTTGGTGTGGCCTCTTAGATATGAGCTTTCAGTGCATGATTTTCTTGTTGCATGACCTGGATATGTTTTTGAAACTATTGTTTCATTGCTTCCATTGCAGTTGCAGCTTGACGGCTTTATTATTCCATATGTTTTATCATTTGGTGCATTATTGCTATGACATCCTCTACAGGCGTCAGATAGTTGGAAACTTCATATTCTTAGTGAGCAGCCGAAATAGAGATTCTGGACTCCTTGTTCCTTGGGGCCATACTTGTTTTCCTCGATTGAGTAATTCATAAAACAACGAAAGAGAACATAGCAAACAAGAAGAATGATGAAATATATCTTTTTCAGTTCAGGAAAAAAAAACATTCTCGAGGAATATGATCAAATTAACCATAGACACAGCTTTTCATCTCGTTTTCCCACAAAAGGGGCCAATTGTTTGTGCAAGAAATCTCACAAATAATAAAATCAAGTAACTAAGTGACAAAAGTGACAACTAAAATGAGTTCTTATTGTCTCTCAAACAGTCAAGTATCGATCCATTTCTCTAGGGATTCTTCCACTATTTATAATCATTACAACTCTGATTGTCAACGTTCATATTCCTAATTAACTAGCTCAATTACAAGAATCTCGGGATTTCCTATTCTGGTTCTAATATTACTCTGACTTAAAATACATCATTATAAGATTTATTTGAATTGAAATTTTAAGTAAAAAATTTAATTTGATAGATGCATTTGTATTATAACTATCAAATAATTAATATATAATGGATGTTTTCCTAACATATTTCTTACTTTTCGGATTCAAAATTTCATTACATTTTATTTTGCTCTAGTATATAAATAGTTGCTGTTAACAATTTAAAATTGGAGAAATTAACAAAACTAGCCAAAAAAATTATCATTTGCCAAAAAGAGCCACAACGTTTGCGTTTTCTGAAAATATCCAATTTCTCCGAAGTAGACTTCGGAGAATCCATCTTCTCCGAAATCTACTTGTGTTCTCTGAAGTCTTATTATTATTGTTATTTGAAACTTCATAGATCCAAAGAATTGACTTTGTTTCTTCGAAGTTTTAATTTTTTTTTTATATAAAACCTAAGAGATTCAAAGTAAATTCTTCGGATATCTGAAGTTGTAAAATATAAATAACCCAGGTCTCTGAAGTGAACAAAATATGACAAAAAATCTCTGAGTTATTCGTTATTTCTTAGGATATTTGAAGTTATCTCTGAAGTAATTAAGATTTTCGAAGTTTTCTTCGAAGTTCTTAAGATTTCCGAACTATTTTCCGAAGTTAATGGCTGATCTTGTTCCTTATTACTTCTCCGATGATGCGGCATTCAGTCAATACCAGATTGTTTGGAGAACATGGCCTATTGAAGATGGTACATACAATGGATATATAAATATTGCCGAATATAGATAAATTGACCTATTGTGCGAGATGAGATGTGACAGTCTTTTTACTTTAGATGCCCCAGTGTATGGTCGATTATATAAGATGTTCATCAGTAACATCGATAGGGAATCGATCCGAAAGTACCCATTTCAGTTGTCGACTTGATTGTTTGGGCAGAGGTTGGATATTACCTCCGACCTGATATATGAGATCTTGGAGTGCCTGATTGTGGGAGATATGTAGTTTGGCCTTCATGATGGCTGGCAGTGCAAAGTATAACTTGATTAGAGAGCTGTTATGGATAGGGTGGTGGGATTGAGGCTCATGGAACTTGAGCGCTCATTGTTTTATGATGGCCGATTACACGGGTTGAAGCAGAGACACATCAAGCTTGGCATTCAGCATATACAGGATGTCATTCAGTTGATCATCATGCCGTGTATCAGTCACGCAGACGAGGTCAATATTTTAGACATCGTCTTGCTAGACTGCATACTTCAAGTAAGAAAATATTATACTAATTAATTTATTTATATTTTTTACTAGACAATTCCTAAAAAAAATATTTTATTTTGTTTCCGTAGGGCCATATGGTGGATATAGAAGCTCTTATTATAGAGCACTGGTTTAAGGTTCATGCCCATAGTAAGACATAGATTCCTCATGGCATGATCATCACCCGGCTCTTGCAGTATTTCCAGCTTAATTTGGATGACGATGTGGCCTCCTTCAAGCATCTGAAGATCATTAACCAGAGATTCATATGACAGAGAAGCCTATATTGCACATGTGTAGGCGATATTTTCATGACAGATATAACAAAATGACTTATATATTCGTGTGACAAAGTGATTCATTCATTTAATTATTTTATCTCTCTGTTTGATAGGTCGCCGTGTTACGCAGAATCAGCTATCACAGGTTGATCATCCTCATATTCCTCATTCTCCTTCACACCCTTCAGTAGGCTCAGATGGTGCTGGTCCATCTCATGTTTCTCATCTTGTAGCTGGTGGTAATCCTATAGTCATTTTATTATATGATCACGTCATTTTGATTAAAGAGGCTTAGACGAAGATTGAGGATCGACAAAAGACTATGGATGACCGTCCGTAGATAATGGAGGATCGGTAGAAGAGAATAGAGGATCAGCAGAATGGAATGCAGCGTACATTAGATGAGATATTAGAGCTTTTGAGGAGGATGTCAGTTAAGAGAGATCCTCAACCTAATGATTTAGTGGCTGACATTAATTTTGATGATGTGTAGTTTTATATATTATTTTCATTTTGATATATAGTTAACCGTTTTTATTTTATTTATAGATGTGATTTATACATATAAGCCTCAAAAGGCCTAAAAAAATTACAAATCATCTATTATATTGTATAAAAAAAAAAAAAACTACAAATCATATATATTGTAAACAAATAAATTAAAATAATAAAAAATTAAAAATAAAAATATCAGAAAGAATTGACTTCGGATATCTGAAGTTTCAAATAAATAAAAAAGACTTCGGAGAATAAGGGGCAGACTTAAGAGAAGATTGATTCTCCGAAATCTACTTTGGAGAAGTTGGATATTTTCGCAAAATGCAAACGGTGTGATTCATTTGGGCAAATGATAATTTTTTTGGCTAGTTTTATTAATTTCCCTTAAATTTGTAAATAAATTGAATTATTAAATCGTAAAGAATTGGAGTTGGGCAAAGGAAAATATATTATTTTATGGATGCATGTTAATGTATATATATGTAGCAAGCTCGAATGTGCTATCGTGATCGTTAAAATGAAAAGAAAAAATTATTTGTAAGTTTATCCACGTTAGTGTATAAAATAATATAACATCACATAGAATCCAACCAAAATTAGAATAGTTGGACATGAAGATAATGAACATGTGCCAAAATAAAAAAAAAATTCTAATATTAAAATTAATTTTTTATTAATTATAATAGGCGTAGACATTATATTCTTACATATAGCTCGATGATCAGTTTTTTATGGGGACACTCTCTGAAAGCTTGAGAAGTTGCAAGGATAAATGGTGGAAGGGAAATGGACTCCAGGGAAATCCAAGAAACACAACCAAATACTGGTCGGACATCACCTATGTCTGGCCTACCTTCTCTCATACCATAATAGTCGACCGTATATATCTTGAAAACCCTAAATCCGGTCGGATGTGAGCCAGTTCTTAGTGAGTGTGTTGATTGCCAATCCTTGAAATCACAGGATCTGATTGATGTCCAGCTGGACATGCAATTCAAAATACATCTCCGGCTAGATATACAAGTCAAAATACATGTCCAGCCGCACATGTGCCGAGCTGTCATCGAGTGTGCAGATCTTCAGTTACTGAAATCACTAACCTGATTATATCCGACCAGACATATATCTCAAGATATATGTTCGGTCGGATATGAATTAAGTTGTAACTGACACATCAAATTGGAAATCACTGGAGAAGATGAGGATCTTGTCTCCTCTTCCCATCTTTGGCCTCAACATGTGCACTATAAATTAGTGCCCAAGCCACCTTCAAAAGTATCTCTCTCTTTTTCAAGCCTTGAACAAAGAGCTAAAAAAACAGTTAACTTGGTAGAAAACGACTATGATAAACCCATAAGAGTTCCTTCACTTCATGCAAAATTCCAGCAATACAGGCATCCAGAGACGTCTTTTTGAGCCCATAAATACTAAAGGTACGACTTGATGATACCGTCTTTACTTCTACGCACGTTGGAGTTTATGTGAAAACACAATATCTCCGGCCGGACGTAAATCACGTCTGGCCAGAGATGCACACACATTCAGAAATAGATAGATATACCATGCCACATCCGCTACCTCTCTAGTTTATTTTATATGCTTCTTATTATTTTATCATCTTAACACTGTTTTAGTCATTATTGTTGTCATTCTATTCATATTACTGCCCTATTATCCTGTGTAATCATGTTATTCATTTCGGTCATTTTATTAATGTTTAGTTCAGTATTAAGATGCATGTTTCTGTAATATTTGTCTCTCTGGTTTGCAAAGGACATATGACCGGACTTATATCAAGTCTAACCAGACATTGATAAAAATACCTGGACATTAAGTGCCAAAACAAATTTGTGTGAAGCTAGACCGGAAGTATATGTATCATGGTCTGTACTTTATCACTGCTTTAATTATTTCTAAATATTTATATGACATTTTGTTTGATTACAATTTTTCCATTGTTGTAATAGCT
This sequence comes from Zanthoxylum bungeanum, assembly GCA_019454045.1. Lineage (NCBI taxonomy): Eukaryota > Viridiplantae > Streptophyta > Magnoliopsida > Sapindales > Rutaceae > Zanthoxylum > Zanthoxylum bungeanum. Next base: position 14,752 of record SKCR01051305.1, on the reverse strand, counting down.
TCCGGATATTTATTCGCTTTATTTGTTGCTTTCATTATTTATGCTATTGTGTGTTATATAAACTGTTTTGCATGCTCTTGTATTTAAGATATGAGGATACTTTTGAGTGTAAATATTATACTGACATCAGTAAGTGACCATTCCAAACTCAAACGAGTTTAAGGTCGGACCTTGCAAATGCTGTAATGAGGCCTTAAATCATTCATAATGCTTCATACTGGGTGACAATTCTTTTATTCTACGGTTATTCCTCGTGGGGCTATTCGTACTCTCTACGGGTTACGAGTCCAATAGTGTAGTGGTCGCCAATATTATAGGCATAATAAGAAACCCCGCTTCGCTCCTGCAATAGGATTTAAATAAAAGAAAAACCTACTTATGAAAAATCTTATATGATATTTTAAGAAAAAAGACGCTAAACTTTCACACACACATACACTTATTATATATATATATATATATATATATATATTATAAAACACAATAGTCTGTGTCATTTAGTGGGTATAAGAGAATGTAACAAATGGTTAAGATTATGAGGATTAGGGGTGAACACGATTTCGGGTCAAATCGCGAACCGCACCGAACCGAACCGCGCGGTTTGAAAAAATATTAAAAATGATTTCAAACAGCACCGAATCGAACCGCAAATTTTGGGTCGGTGCACGGTTTTGACCCACACCGAATCGCACTGAACCCCAAATTAGAATATGAAAGATTTAATATGTGTATAATTTTATATAGATTGCTTCCGCTACTTCAAGAAATTTAATATAAGGGTAATAAAATGATTAAGAAATTATAAGCTTCTCGTTCAGATACAATTAAAAATTTAAAGATTAATTACAATCAACTTGGCTTTCTTAGAAGATGTTTGAATTGAAACGTGGATGGCTTATGAAATTGTTCAAATGTTATTAAAGTCGTAAATTTTTAGGTTCAGATGAAGATTATTATTATTATTATTATTATTATTATTATTATTATTATTTTTATGAATTGATTCAACTTTATTCAATTTGCATTGGTTGATGAATCTAGCTTGCTCGACATTTGCTTCATTCAACATGAATCCTTGGAATGGATAATGAGTTAAATACAACAAGTGCATGATTTAATTTGCTTTTTAATTCTTTTGAAGAGGTGGTTATTATCAAATGTTATGAATTTATGAGAGAATTTTCAAGTTCTTTACAATTTTTGTAGAACAAAACTCAGTCTTACAAGATGGAGTGCGGATTGGAAAAGTGCTACACAATTGTATGAGCAAGCTGGTGGGTAAATCTTACTATTTAATGCAGTTTCCTGTATTATTATTTGCGATGTTAATAATGGTTAATTAATATTTTATGTTGGGTTATTTTGGTCTTTGAATATGAAAGATTTAATATGTGTATAATTATGTATTTTTTCTCTTCAATTATAATATGAAAACGCATAAAATTTTCTTAAAAATTCTATAATCCAAACCGCCGACCCGAACCGCCCAAACCGCTAAACCGCCAACCCGAACCGCCGCGGTTTTCTTTATCAAATTTTCGGTTTCGGTTTCTAATTTCCCAAATCGCCAACCCGCGCGGTTTTAAGGAAAAAACGAAAAAATCGACCCGAACCGCACCGCGAACACCCCTAATGAGGATTAAGAGAGATAATGTATACAAAGACCTATGTTTATGTGGCTTAATTGGCAGCTCAAATCCTTTTATTATAATCGAATGGCAGATACAAAGTCCTTTTATTATATAATCTCTTTGAAAATGGCAATTGTAAGTTACCAAATAAATTAAATAACAAAATCTTTTCATTATAAAATCTCTCTGAAAATGTTAATTGTAGATTACCAAATAAATCAAAGAACATAATCATTTCATTATAAAATCTCTCTGAAAATGGCAATGGTAGATCATGCAATAAATTTTATAACACTGTGCCGTAGACACAAACAATATCTAATATATATATATATATATATATATATATATATATATATATATATATATATATATATATATAGGGGTGGTGAGCAAATACTGGGCCGGGTTAAAACAGTCCATTAAGCCCACACATTCGTCTTCATCTTCTTTCAAAACCCTAACTAAAATATGCATACAGTTCATTTTTTGCCTGCAGCTTTGAGTAAGGCAATGCTGCTGGGTTCGTCATTGGGTAGAGTACGAAGGCAGATTTTCTCGTCTTCCTCTATCTTCTCTAATTATAAAACAATTAATAAGAGTGCCTTATTACAATTCTCTAATGCAATAAGATTAATCATTCTTCCGTCTTCCTCTTCGGCTAATGGTAATTTCCACTGTTTCTCAACATCGCCAAAGTTAATTGCTGCTAATTTGAGCACCAAGAAAAATGATTCCAAACTTACAAGACGGCCGCAACGGCCTCGTTTGATTAAAAACAATGCAAAGGCAAATAATGCTTACGCCGCTTTAGAGCTTGCTTTGGATTCTGTTGTGAAAATTTTCACAGTTTCAAGCAGCCCCAACTACTTCCTTCCCTGGCAGAGCAAGTCTCAACGTGAAACGACCGGCTCGGGTCAGTTCAGTAATTTTTAATATTCACTACGATTTAATGATTCCATGTCTTAGGTGTTAGTTGAATTCATTATCTATCATTAAAATGTATTATGAATAAGGCGTCACTTTTATGTAAGTCTAGTATTACTCTTTTGTTTGTATGATATTTGAAACTTGATTGTGTTTATGGAGTAATTGTTTGATATAATGGATGTTTGGGTGTCGTGGTAACGGAGTCAGGAGCTATTGTCTTGCTCAGTCTGAAAATTTGTCAAATGTGTCCTACAAATGAATGGAAGTCTGATTTGTTAATTAGCTAATTTTGATTTTCCCCCTTTGAATAAAAGTATATGACATTGGCATGCGTAGATATAACTATCATTTATTTAGTAGTTTTTTAATATTTTAGCATGCGTGTCAATATATTATCAGGTATTTAGTACACTTGCATTCTAGAATTTTCTGGGCTTATGCCTTATGGAGTTTATAATATTAATGTAGGATTTGTTATCTCTGGGAAGAAGATTCTTACAAATGCTCATGTGGTGGCTGATAATACATTTGTGATGGTAAGAAAGCATGGTTCTTCAACTAAATATAGAGCTCAAGTTGAAGCTGTGGGTCATGAATGTGATTTGGCTATTCTTGTTGTTGAGAGTGAAGAATTTTGGGAGGGTATGAATTTCTTAGAGTTAGGAGACATTCCGTTTCTTCAGCAAGCTGTTGCTGTCGTCGGATATCCTCAAGGTGGAGACAACATTTCTGTTACTAAAGGTGTTGTTTCGAGGGTTGAACCTACGCAATATGTACATGGTGCCACTCAGCTCATGGCTATACAGATTGACGCTGCTATTAATCCTGGCAACAGTGGTGGTCCGGCCATCATGGGCAATAAGGTTGCCGGTGTAGCTTTTCAGAATCTTTCTGGTGCTGAGAATATTGGGTAATATCACCAAGCTTTCATATCCTATCTTGTTTTTATCAATGTGATTATGTGTTGTTATTAATCAATGAAGCCTTGAACTTTTAATCTTAATATGGTAGGATGATGAAAGCTCAAAGACCTAGATGATAAATCACTTTCAAATTCCATCTCCATAGATGATAAATAGCTTTCAAATTCTATCTCTTATCAAATCATCGTTTTATATGGTGTTTATGCATAAGTCTAGGAACCAAAGCATAGCAGATGCAAACTGAAAGGTGCTTCTTTTCATCAAGCAAGAACATTTGCATCCATGACTAATTCCTTTTGTTGCATTGTTCTTTGTAGTTATATAATCCCTGTTCCTGTAATAAAGCATTTTATAATTGGCGTGGAGGAGCACGGAAAATATGTTGGATTCTGCTCTATGGGACTATCATGCCAGATCACTGAGAATGCTCAACTTCGGAACAACTTTGGAATGCAGCCTGGAATGACAGGGGTGCTTGTGAATAAAATTAATCCTCTATCAGATGCTCACAAAATATTGAAAAAAGATGATATTATTCTTGCATTTGATGGTGTGCCTGTAGCAAATGATGGAACAGGTAGTTACTGCTTTTCATTTGTGCCAACTCTAAATTAAGTTATATTTCTTCTTATTTACACATTGGCATTTGAATCCTCTTTTGAAATAGAAGTTACTCGAAAGTCAAGTTAAAAGTTACTTAGAAAGTGAAGTTTTCATAGTTTAATTAGAGAGCCATGTGTTCATATAAAAATTGAGATGTAATTGTTTGATGTTCTTATTTGTAGTGTGATTTACGATATTGCAGTTCCTTTTCGTAACAGAGAACGGATAACATTTGATCACTTGGTGTCTATGAAGAAACCTGATGAGAAGTCTTTAGTTAGAGTTTTGAGGGATGGCAAGGAGCATGAGTTCAGTATCACACTACGACCTGTAAGTCATGGTTTTATTTTCTCTTGATGCTTCAAATTTTATGGTGTAACATCTCAGGAAGATTCATTTTTTGAAGAATCCCCTCAGATGAGAAAATAAAAAATTTATTGTTCTTGAATGTGATTGCAAACAACTATCACTTTTGTTCTCCCTTTCTCATTTTCTTACTTCAGTTCTTTCTTAATTTTACAGTTGCAACCACTAGTTCCCGTACATCAATTCGATAAACTTCCTAGTTATTACATTTTTGCTGGTCTGGTGTTTATTCCTCTCACCCAGCCATACCTTCACGAGTATGGAGAAGACTGGTATAATACTTCACCGCGTCGTTTGTGCCAACTTGCATTGAGGGAGCTGCCTAAAAAGGCTGGTGAACAACTTGTCATCCTTTCTCAGGTCTGCATGTCTCTTTGACTACATAAGGGCCACATTCTAATGTCACCAACCAAAACCCACTGAGCTTTTTTCTTGATTTACTCATTTGGTTCAGGTGCTGATGGATGATATAAATGCTGGGTACGAGCGTCTTGCAGAACAACAGGTGCTGTAGTAGTTCCATTTAACTTTAGTTTTGATTCTATTTCTACCAGACATGCTTTTCTGAGAAATCTGGAACATGATTAACAGGTTAAGAAGGTCAATGGCGTGAAAATTGAAAATTTGAAGCATTTATGTCGGCTAGTGGAAAGCTGTAGCACTGAGAACTTGAGGTTTGATTTGGATGAAGATAGGGTTGTTGTATTGAACCATCAACTGGCAAAAATTGCCACATCTAGAATTTTGAAGCGTCACAGAATACCTTCTGCTATGTCCAGTGATCTTATTAGCGGCGAACAGAACTTGGAAATTGAGATGACCTGCACAAGCTGACGAACGCTCACAAAGTTGACGGCCTGAGCCCCGGCCATTGTTACCATTTTTGTTTTATAAGCCATTGATTAGCTTCTTTTATGCTTGTAATACATAGTTAGAGTGTCAAGAGTTCCAATAATTATAATAAATGCAACAATAGATCTTTAGGGGCAGACGAATTGTGGCTTTAATGTATTGGAAGCCCTTGTTTTCAGCTGAGACCTTGAAAAAGTTTGCAATCCATTTGATATGGTCGCTGCAAATTAGGGGTGGTAATGGGGAGGGAATCAGCATCCCTGTACTCGTATTTGACAATTTTCTGATGTTTTTGTTCTCTTGTAATTTTTTTTTGAGAGATTATGCCCGAATAATAAATAATTTTACCTTGAAATAAATGTAAATCATTTAAAAATATATTGGTTGAATTATTACTATATCTAAAAATAAATGATATACATAAAAAAAATGATAATATTTTTTTACACAAATCACAATATATATTAGATTTTGCTCGTGCCTACGACACGATGTTACAGAATTTACAGAGAGATTAAGATTATGTTATTTAATCTATATGTTAATTTTTAGAGATATTCTATAATGAAATGATTTTATTTTTTAATTAAATGATTTTATTCTTTAATTTATTTGGTAGTTTTCATTTTCTATTAATAAATAATTTTATTCTTTAATTTATTTCGTAGTTTTCAATTTTCATTTTTATAGAGATTCTATAATGGAATGATTCTTTATCATCCATCAGATTATAATGAAATGATCTGAGCCGCCAATTAAGCCACATAAAGATAGCATTTGGATACATTATCTCTCTTAATCATAACCATTGGTTGCCTTCTCTCTTTCCTCTCACACCATTGTGCTTTATAATATAGATAGGTTATTGAAATTCGTATATTTTGTCATTTTATATGATCCGTAACTTAATAAAAATCAGTGATCTTTTATTAAAAAGTGATTATATATATACATTATATATATATTTTATAAATATTAAGATATTTTTATTTTTATTTATATAAAATTATAAATAATAATTTGAATATATTTATTGAAAATTTTAAAAATAAATAAATTAAAACTTAAATAAATAATGAGAGGACGAGAATTTTAACTGATTTGTCCTCCCTAAATTTTTCTTTCGATCCCTGGAGGGCCTCTGAAGGCCCCGTCTTGATGGGGATTTCTTACATCCTATTGCAAATGTTAGCTGCAAGTTTGGGTACTACCAAGTAGAGGTGGCCACTGGAACCGAACCGAACCGTTCGGTTCTACGGTTGTAGGTTGCGGGAACCATAACCGAACCGGTGTTACGGTTACAGTTTTTTTGAACCGCAGAACCGAACCGAAAAAATAAAATTTGGTTCTCTATTTTTTAAGGAAAAAATAAAAATGTGATTCGGTTCCGGAACCGAACCTTAAGGTTAGGGTTCCAAATTTTATGGAACCGTAACCGAACCGTTAGGGGTTCGGTTCGGTTTCGATTTTGGAACCGGAACTGGATGGAACCGTAACCTTACGGTTCCATCCGGTTCGATTCCGGTTTTGAACCGGAAGGATGGCCGAATCTACTACCAAAGTGTTGCCCCCAGAAAATTTTAAACGCCCATGATGACCTCAATAATAGTGAACATCAAGTGCAAGTAGTGATTGTACCTTCAGTCAAGCTTCTTCAAAAATTGGCAGCATAATGAAAACAGCATATATGCTTCCATATAGACCTGGCTGGTGGTCCGGTTCGGTTCCGGACGGTTATCGGTTCCACGAGTGTGGAACCGGAACCGGACCGGTTAAGTTTCGGTTCCGTTCCGGTTCCACACTTAAGTGGAACTGGAACCGGAACCGGAACCAAACCGTTCGGTTCCGGTTCTATTCAGTTTTTTTAATAAAAAATTTGAGATTGAAAAATTAATTTAAAATTATGAATTTGAATTTATATAATAAACTTACATTAAAATATATTTAAAATTATTGTCTAAAAAAATTAAAAATAAAATTATTAAATTAAATAGCTTGAACTTAAATTTTTAAAAACTTAAGTTGCCTATGTATCCTCCAGGAGTGAGGAATTAAAGCTCACGTATTTCCATTATAATTTTAAGATTTTTCCCCATTGTAATTTTACAATTGTTTAATTATCAATCATCATTATCAGTGTCTGTTGATCCTTCAGCTCCAGTTCCGCTTGCACTTGCAGATGCATTGTCGAACAAGTCTTCAAATTCATCGGGGGCATATTCTTGTTGCCTCAGATCAGCTCGGGTCCAATCATCCACACATGTTGTTGCTTCTAAAGTGCTTGAATATAGTGAAGACCGTCTAACTTCCAATATATTGCCTCCCATGCTTAAGGCTTGCTCAACCGCAAAGGTGGAAATATGTGCTGCCAATATCTATTTAGCAATAATTAATAATACATGATATACATTTTGATGTCGGTTCCACCATTCAAGGATTTGAAAATTTTTACTAACTAAACTTTCAGTTGCAAACTCGAAATTTGTAGATAAATAATTATCTAATTCCGGGTTATTAGTCGTGTTATCCCAATGTTTTTTTTATTTCGTTGTAGTAACCAACAATCACCTGCGCTAAGTCTTGTTTGCATTACGGGTTCGCTACTACTAGATTATCCTACTGATTGCAAGTTGTATATTCTAATATAATCATTAAATAACTCTATTAAATCAATTTTTATTCTAGCTATTATTCTTGTAATATCAATTTCATCTAATATTCCTAAATATCTATAGTAAGCTTGTAAAGCACTATTCAAACATTTTAATTTAAATTTAAGATAAAAAGCAACAGCAAAAAGATAAAGTAAAAGAATATTTCTAAAATAATGTAACCATTTTCGTTTCATAACATTAATAGCTTCAAACAAAACAATATCATTAGGATCAGAACTTTCAATATGCTCATCGAGAGTACTAATAATATTCAAACTTTTAAGAATAAATAAATGTGTTGTACGATAATAAACTCCTCTAAAAATATTTGTAGCATCATTAAATTTTTTTAAAATATATAAAATTTTATCACAAATTTTCCATTGACTACGAAAAAGTGTGATATATTGAACATGTTGAGAAAAAAGCTCGACATAAAAGAAAATAAGTTGAATTCCAACATGTTGGAACATCTCGTGAAAATTTTATCGGTTTAATATCATTTAATTTACAAAACTTGGCCCATTCTCTCATAACTTGAGAATATGACCAAATACACTTAAGTGCTTTCTTAATAGGATCAATGAAAGGTGATAATTTTTCCAGACCGTCTTGAACACATAAATTAAGGACATGACATGTGCAACGAACATGAAAAATCGACCTCTTAAATTTGGTTTGCATATTTCTATTAAATCAATGATTGATGAGTATTTGCAGATGCATTATCAAATCCAATTGTTAAAATTTTACCTAATAAACCATATTCATCAAAAAATATTTTCATCATTCTATAAATATTTTGTGCAGTATGTTGTTCATCAAAAACTCTAAATGCAATAAGTCATTTTTTCATGTTCCATGATGCATCAATCTAATGACAAGTCACACCAATGTATGAGTGTGTTCGTCAATGGTCACTCTAAATATCATAACAAATAGAAAGACGACCTTTAATATCTCTAAATGTTTCATTTAAAATAATTTTACCATCTTTGTATAATTTAAAAATTTGACGTTTTGTTGTATTTCAAATCATTCTACAAGCAGCAAGATTTAAAGCATTTTGAACGTAATTAGTAAAAGTAAATTTTCATCAAAACTGAAAGAAAGATGTGTCATACAAGTTAATTTAGCAAATTCTTCTCTATTTTTAGCATCAGAATATTTAAATAAATCTAAAGAACTCGTACCTCTACTAGATGATGCGTACATGACCATTTGAGTTTGCGTCGTATCAAGTCCAAGCTCAACGGCATGATGTCTTTCCAGGTGCTTGATCATATTGCCGTATCCACCAGTAAATTTGTAAGAAACCCCACAATGGTTTCATACTTCTCTCAGCATCAATTAAATAAAAATGAATTTTGAAAATATTCGAGGAACGAAACTTAACTTCTCTTCTACGTGAACCGATTCTAGGGCCGCTATCTTGGATTGGCACATTTGACATTGTGTTCTCAGATGAGCTTGCCATTTGTTGTTTAAAAAATTTTAACGACTTAGAGAATTGGGAATAATAAATTGTAATTTGTAATTGTAAATGAGAGAATTGAGAATAAGAGAATTGTAGGAATTGAGAATTGAGAAATTGGTGTGTTGAAATAATGAAAAATGACCCATATTTATACATTTTAAGAATATTTTTGTGATACCTAAAATACCCCTAAAATTAGCCATTTTATTACTGTTATTAGAGGTAATTTGGGAAATCCAAGTTATTATTAATTTTTTAAAGTATATATTTATACGTATGGCTCTCTGCCCCTGCCCAATGGCTAGTAGCCGTTGGGGACAAAGGGTTGGAACCCCCGGTTTCAATCGGTTCGGTTAGGGTCAGAACCCTAGCCGTACTTGTCATGATGTGGTTCCGGTTCCGAAACCGGAACCATAACTGTCATGTTCCAACCGATTCTGTTCCGGTTCGGTTCCGTTTCGGAACCGGAACCTTGGCCGGGTCTACTTCCATAGTTCCATATGCATTCTGCACTAAAACTAATTACATGAAAGGAAATAAGAGGAAAACAAACAGAAAAACAATGAAATAGACTACCATAATTTATTCCAAACCAAACAATTTTTTTTCTCATTAGATTGGATCAATTTTTTTTCGTGGTGTAGGGCTCAGGATCTCACCTTGAGGTCTTGGGTTCAAATTCGGGAAGTGCGTTTCTTGTAAGAGCCTGAGATAGCTGTGGGTTTTACTGTTGGGGCAGTTGTGGAACCCCTAGGGTCGGATCGGTGTCTCGGGCAGCGGAAATGGGTCTAACCCATGGATATCAAGTATTAGTGTAATTTTAAATCATTTAATAAAATACTATATTCCATTACGAGTGTATAGGAAAACACCGGGACAGAATCAGAGTCCGGAAACTCTCGAACGAAGTTAAACAAAATTATTACGCGCAGCACACGATGCTCGCGCTACAGTGCGCGCGCGCACTTTGCTCACACTAAGTGCTACAGTGCGCGTGTGCAATGTGTTGGATAATTATGACCCATAGCATCACTATTTTGTAAAGAACATGGTGTTCTTGTACAAAATTAACTATGTGACAAAGGAAATTACTCTTTTATCATTTTGTAATTGGATTACTTAGATATATAAATGATAAAAGTCCATATGATTAGTACAAGATTAATAAGATATGAGACAATATTAATCCATGAAAGATTTGATCATTAAATATCCCTAGTCGTAGTATTATCGAAACTGGACATCAATAATGCGGAATAGGCTAGTATTGCACTTGTGCGTGTTATGGAAGCTTAACGACATAGTAATCATATATTTAAGTATTGGATACTTATGAAAGTGTAATATGTGGTTCTGTTTACCAATGGTACGGGAACAGCTTCGCTCTGGATAGACCCATCGGAATCCCATTGGAAGTATGACTATGTGTATATGGGAATCCGAATCAGGGTAGATGTATTTGGTCTTAACTTGAGACTTGCATCGCTAATACTTGCGACAATCAGTATGCTTTGGTTTTGGTCGTCCGGGGCTTTAACAGGTCCTGTGTACGCCTCTTCTGGGTATACTGAGAATCGTAGTGTAATAGGTGTGATGTCAAGATGGAAGTATCACTTCAGTCAAATGGAGATGATGATACAGTAGGATACATAACTAGTACTCTTAAATGCTGCTGCTATCGGAATAATATGACAAGGTCATGATTATCTGATTACAGAGACTAGTTGCTAGTGATCCGATATATGTTTCGTACGGGGCAGACACAATTCCAGCCCCAGGCCTAGCATGTGACATCCGATAATGGATCGTAATACGCAATACTTAGTATACTACGCCTGATAAAGATTATATATTCATTTAAAGAATATTTCTGGAGAATTGGGTAGGCATGGTGCTTTGCTAGAAGCCAACCATGTCTTGTAAATCGGTAAGAACGTGGTACCAGGTACGCACATGTTCGGATAGTCCGATGACCAGATTTACTGCCAATATATCCAGGAATCTCTTGGGTCGCTTCCCGAAGATTCACCGATGACATTTGACTCGAACATAATTAATGTAGGATTAATTATGAGATAGAAAAATTAATCTGGGATTAATTACGGCAAGAATTAATCTGAGATTAATTATCAGAGAAAGAATTAATCTGGGATTAATTGCATCGAGAATTTATATGGGATTAAATTCGTCGAGAAGAGAGAATGCGATTAATTTGGAATTAATCGGCAAAATGAATTTAATAGTGAAATTAGATTTTACTCTTTAATTTATTTATTCGGGCTAAAATAATATATTAGATATATTAATTGAAATTAGATTTCAAAGCGGAATTAAAATTGGATTTTAATTCAAGCAAACAAATTAATTTGGAATTAATTCGTAAGCGACTTTCGTAATAATTTTGCTATGCATTATTATTTAATTAAATTGGATTTAATTACGTCGCGACGAAAAATTCGTTTAGTTCGGAATTAAACGAACCCGGGCCCGAGTGAAGTTACGTGTTTAGTTAGTCGACTTCAATTTGGAATTTAAAAGTGGTGTGACCCACTTCACTTACATCAATATGTTAGACATTTGATGGAAGTTGTTGTTGGCTTGAGTAAGACTTGGATTGCTTATGCAACACTCAAACCAAAACCAACACTCAACCTTTGTATAAATTAATTTGGTCAACTTTGGAAGTGTAACAAGTTACTATTCATAGCAAACAAAACTCTCTCTTCCTCCTCTCTTGCCATGGCCGAAACCTTGCTTCTCTTGAAGGGAAATTTTCTTTCAATTTTTGTTCTTGCTAGCACATAAGGAGTCAAGTGAATGTGATATGGAAACTCACCCAAGTGTTGGAAACACTTAAGAAAGCTTAGAGCTTCAATCTTCAAAGAAAAAGTTTTGAAATCTCATCCAACCAATGTAAGTTTCTCCGCAACTTAATTTGGTAATTTTCACACACGAATCACTCTTAGAGATCCTTGGCATGTTCTAGGAACACTAACAATGGTATCAGAGCCATCCTAAGTTTGATTTGAAAATCTAGGGTTCATGACTTTAATTTGGGGTTTTTGTGTTTGGAGCATGATTTGTCTAAATTGATTGTTTGGTTGAGTATGGAAGATGATGAATTGGATTTGTGCATCTTTGGATTTGAGAAAAATTGATTGGATCAAAAATCCCCAAATCCATCCCCTTGGCCGAATCTACCATAGTGTGTGTTCATGGTGATTCTTTGTTAATTAGACCATTGGATGTGTTTAAAACATGAAATAAATATTAGATGTTGATTTAATTAGATTGAAATCAAATTGATTGCTATTTTGTGCCATACTGCCGTGAACAATTGAAGCATGTATAGATTGATTTTACTTCAATTTGTGTTGGACATGAATTTGAATTAATGAGCATGATTAATTGATTTAATTAATGTTTTATAAACATTAGATTAGTTGATTAATTATGTTAATTGCACTTTAATTAAATTAATATGTAATTTGGAATAATGTGTTAATTTAATTTGTTGTAATTGGGCTTAATGGGTTTGGTTGGGCTAAGTTTGGTTTTGGAGAATTGGGTTGGATCCAATTGGGCCTAAAACCATTTCCATAAAGTCCAAATATGACAATTGGGCCTTTAAATAATTTAATTGGGCCTAATGAGCCAAAATTGATTTTATGACATATGGTGATTCCTAATTAGGCCTTGGCATCTTGGGTTTGATCCATAATGGCCAAAGCCCATACCTAAAGAATTAATTAAAAGCCCATTGGACTTTAATTAAAAAGTATTGGATACTAATTGGGCCTTTGAGACCCATGAAGATTGGATTTGGAATTCAAGTCTAAAAGGCACTATTGAAAGTGTAATTATTTAATTTGGAATTAAATATGAATTAGTATTGAATACAAATTAAATTAGATTTAAAATTTTAGTTCGATATAATTCAAGAATACGTACTTTGAGTATTTATTCTTAAACGAGTTGGACTCGCGCAAATCAAATCGTTGTTTGAACATTGGATGGTCATTAATTCAAAGATTAATTAATTGGATTAGATTGATTGAATAAAATGCTATGTGTGAATACATGGATGTATTGTATGAATAATGTATATCAGATGGATATTATATGGGTGAGGGTAATTTTGGAAATTGTTGTAATAAATTTAGAATTTATTAAATTGGACCTGCGTGTCCAGCCTATTATCTCTATTCTCTTTGTATTTCTCTTCTCACCAATTCCCCTCAATGTAAATGAGGTTTCTTTAGAAGTATTATGTAATTGGGTAGAAGTAAGAATAATGCTAGCGAGAGAGAGGAAAGAGAGAGATTTGTTCTAGGAATAAATTTGTTATATATCCATCCGCATATCATTATTAATTTATTTCACGCCTTATTATGCTTTTAGAATACATGTTTAAGGGTGTATGATGAGACCAAATCAAAAATAATAAATTGGTTTCCAATTTACACGAAAAACCCTCATCAAATATTAAGCGTTTTTCCTTCCATTGAGTGGTTTTCTCTCAAGATCCAAGATTGGCATTGGTTTGTTGGCCAAAGTCAAGATCAATGTCCAACGTGGATGTGTTTGAACCATGAAAGCTTTGTTCTATATCGCATGTCTCTGGCGGTTTTGACTTGTTGGCCAAAGTCAATGTCACTTCTTGTTCATCGACGTGGATTATGAAGCTATCATACTGTCAATGGGTCACGCTTAACTGGAATCATTAAGTTTGTTGAACCAAAGCCAAGGCTTAGTTGATTCAGAGGAAAAGGTTAGGAAATATATTGGATATATTTACATATATTGGATATATGTTTCGGACTTGGAGGTCCACCTACCGGATCTAGGAATTGGATGGGATCCAATTGATCTTAGAGATCTACCCAGTTAAGTTTCATACAACTTGTTGGCCAAAGTCAAGGTTGTGTGTTATTTAACGGGATCCTAGCCCACTAGGAAACTAGGTTTCCCGAGTACTCCACAGAGGGTTAGAGGCTCGCCGAAAAATAGTGGGAGGCTAGTATTAAATTTGTAATTTCGTTTAGATACTTGCCAATATGCGCTCTTTTATTTTATTTATCATTGTTATAAATATATTAGTTGGACTAATATTTAATATTGCTTTCATTAAACAGTTAGACTGTACAACACACTACTTCATTTGTAGTTGGTTATATAGTTGGACTATAGTAATCATTACATTTGATTATACCTGAAATTATTGATTGGATAGTTGGACTATAGCAATCAATATAGCTGAAAGATTAGCGTAAAAGAACATAATCCTAGGTGAAAATATCCTTAACGACGTAAATT
>SKCR01051304.1:0-38381 GCA_019454045.1 Zanthoxylum bungeanum | reverse complement strand
TCGCAATCGGGTATATATTTTGTTTGAATAATTGAGTAGTGAGCTGGAAATCTTCCAAGCAAGAGACTATTTCTGATTCAACAACATAAGTCGGATACCGTTCACCTCGGAAGTCGGATCGATCATGTATGCCATGATATGTACGCGACCTGATGTATCCTATACTTTGAGCATGTGTAGTCGCTATCAGGCCGATCCAGGTGAAGGTCACTGGATGGCGGTTAAGAATATCCTTAAGTATCTTAGATGAACTAATGATGCT
Organism: Zanthoxylum bungeanum; assembly: GCA_019454045.1. Lineage (NCBI taxonomy): Eukaryota > Viridiplantae > Streptophyta > Magnoliopsida > Sapindales > Rutaceae > Zanthoxylum > Zanthoxylum bungeanum. Next base: position 38,119 of record SKCR01051304.1, on the reverse strand, counting down.
TTCTTAATCTATGGAGATAGAGAACTTGAGGTAACTGGGTATACCGATGTAAGTTTCCAAACTGACAAAGACGACTGTAAGTCACAATCCGGGTATATATTTTGTTTGAATAATGGAGCAGTGAGCTGAAAATCTTCCAAGCAAGAGACTGTTACTGATTCAACAACAGAAGCGGAGTACATTGCTGCAGCAGAAGCAGCAAAGAAGGCAGTTTGGATCCGAAAATTCCTAATTGGATTAGGAGTAGTTCTATTAACGGCTGAGCCCGTTCCATTATATTGTGACAATAACGGGGCTATAGCACATGCTAAGGAATCGCGATCTCATCAACGGTCCAAACATGTTCTTCGACGGTTCCATCTGATTCGTGAGATCATACATCGTGGCTATATGAAGATCGAGAAGGTCGCATCAGATAACAGTTTAGCAGATCCGCTGACGAAAGCTATACCTCAGCTAAAGTTTGAGCGACATGTACATAGTTCAGGTATTAGATGCTTAAGTGACTGGCTATAGGCCAAGTGGGAGATTGTTGGACAGTTATGACCCATAACGTCACTGTTTGTAAAAGACATTATGTTTTTGTACAAAATTAACTATATGACAATGAAATTGCCTTTTATCGTTTCGTAATTAGATTACTTAAATATGTGAATGATAAAAGTCCATATGATTAGTTCCGGATTGAGATGATATGAGGTTTAATCATTAAATATCCATAGTCATAGTATTATCGAGATTGGACATCGATAAAGCGGAATAGACTAGTATTGCACTTGTGCGCGTTGTGAGGGCACAAAGGCATAGTTCTCATATATTTAAGTATATGATACTTATGTAAGTGCGATAGGAGGTTGTGTTTTACTGATGGTACAAAAAACAGCTTCGCTCTGGATAGACCCCGCGGAATCTCATTGGTAGTATGTCTATGTGTCTATAGGAGTCCGCTTCAGGGTAGGTGTATTTGGTCTTAACCTGAGACTTGCATCGCTAGTAATTGCGACAATCGGTAAACTTTGGTTTTGGTCATCCAGGACTTTAACAGGTTCTGTGTACGCCTCTTCTGGGTTTATTGGGAATCGTAGTGTATTGGGTGTGATGTCAAGACAGAAGCATCACTTCAGACATATGGAGATGATGATCACGCAGGGATACAGAACTGGTTCTCTATTGTGTTGCAACCATCAGGATAATATGACAAGATCAGGATTATCCGATTCAAAGAGACTGGTTACATGATATCTGATATATGCTTCGTACGTGGCAGACACTTCTCCAGCCCTAGGCCTAGCATGTGATCATTCGATACTGGATCGCTATACACGATACTACGTATACTACGCCTGATAAAGATCATTTATTCCATTAAGAATATTTCTGGAGAATTGGGTAGGCATGGCGCTTTGCTAGAAGCCAACCTTGTCTCGTAAATCGGTAAAAATATAGTACTTGGTACGTACGTGTTCGAATAGTCCGACGACCGGATTTACTGCCAACATATCCATGGATTTCTTGGGTCGCTTCCCGAAGATTCACCAATGACAGTTGATTCGAACTTTATTAATCTGGTATTAATAGCGGAGAAACTTTATCTGGGATAAATTCCTATTTGAAGAGAGAGAAAGATTAATTTGGAATTAATCGACAAAATAATATATTCGATATATTAAACGAAATTGGATTTCGACGCAGAATTAAAATTGGATTTTAATTTGGGCAAACGAGTTAATTTATCATTAATTCGTTAGTGACGTGAATAGTAATTTCGCTAGGCATAATTTTTTAATTACGTCACAAAGGAAATTCGTTAATTCGGAATTAGCGAAACAGAGCCCGGAAGTGTTTGTGGGCCCACTCGTATTTTGAATCGAGTGGGGCCCACAAGTCACACCGCGTGTCACATCACTTGTCATTTATTTGTGATAGATGTCAAAGTCACTTTTTGGTGAAAGACACCTAGTCACTATTCATGATGGAGTTAGGTGTGGGCATTTAATGCCATTTTGGAGCCAAAAATTGGTGTTGACTTTTGGAAATCAAATACCAAATTTTTGTATAGCTTTTTCATTATTGTTTTTAGAAAACAAGTAACAAAAACAAAACCATTCTCTCTCTCAAAAACAATAAAACCGTGAGCCTTAGAGGACCATTTGGAGTTGTTTTTCTTTCATCTTTTGCTAGCACATTCAAAGGATCAAACAAAGGTGATAGGGAAGCTAATCTTAGAGCTTGGAATCCTTAAAGCTTGGAGCTTCATCATCTTCTTAAAAAAAACTTCCCTTGGCCGAATACTACTTGAAATGAGGGGACAAAGTTTTGTTGAGCATCACATCCAAATCGATCTATGTAAGTATGATTCCGCCATGGTTCTTAGTTTTATTCATTCATCATTCTATGCTTATTTGATCTTGGGACTAAATATAGAAACCCAACAATGGTATCTATGAGCCTAAATGAGCATGAAATGTATTAGGGTAAAATTTGGATAAATTGATTTTGAGCATGTTTTGAATAAATTACTTGTTTGAGCATGCTTATGGATGGATGACTTTGAGTTGTTTATGATCAATTTTGTGAAAAACTAATTGGATGAATTTTTCCCCAAAAATGAGGCTTGGCCGAATGTATCACTACCCTAGGTTCTTGGTTTTTTTTTTTTTTTATGATCATTGGATGACTTGAAACTGATGGGAAATATCAATTTGTAATTCGTTCGGATTGAAAAATGAAATCGGACAAAAACCTTACCCTTGGGCGAGAGCTTAAGAGCATGTAATGGACTTGATTTTTGATTCAAAATTGTTGGACATTAGTTGAACAATTAGATACATAATTAATTGGTTAAATTCTATTTTGGAAATATTGATTTAGTTAATTAATTGATGTATTACACTTAAGTTAATTAAATGATAAAATTTGGAATTTTAAAATTTGATTAATGGGCTTAATTTTGAATTGGACTTGAAAATGTTATATTTGGGCATAATGGGCTTGGTTGGGCCAAGTTGGTTTAGGCCAATTGGACTGGATCCAAATTGGGCCTAAATCATTCCATTAAGTCCAAATGTAATAAATGGGCTTTAAAAGTTTAATTGGGCATTATGGGCTAAAATTGTTTCCTTGGCAAATGAGGATGATTCCTTAATTGGGTTTGACCCATATTAACCAAAGCTCATGCCTTATGAAATCAATTGAAAGCCCATCAGACTTTAATTAAATGTACATTGGATGTTAGTTGGGCTTTGAGACCCGATTAGATTAGATTTGGAATCTAAGTCGATAAAGAGCACTAAAAGTGTAAATATTTAATTTAGAATTAAATGAATGAATTAGTATTGAATACGACGTGAATTAGATTTAATGAGTAGTTCGATATAATTCAAGAATTCGTACTTTAAGTACTTATTCGCAAATGAGTTGGACTCACGCAAAATCAAATCGTTGTTTGAACATTGGATGATCACATAATTAAAGACTAATTAATTGGATTAGATTGGTTGAATTGCATGCTATGAATGAATGAATGGATGTGTTGAATGAATAGTGTATATCGGATGGATATTAGAAGGGAAAAGGCAATTTTAGAAATTGTTGTAAATTTGGAATTTATAAATTGGACCTGCGTGTCCAGCCTTATCTTTCATTATTTCTTTGTATTATCTTCTCACTTAATTCCCCTCAATGTTAAATGAGGTTTCTTTTATTGTATTATGTAATTGGGTAGAAGTAGAAGAGTGCTAGCCGGGGAGATGAAAGGAAGTGATTTGTTCTAGGAATAAGTTTTTAAATATCCATCCACATATCGCTATTAATTTACTTTTCGTGCCTTATTATGTTTTTAGAAAGCATGTTTATGGGTGTATGATGAGACCTAACAAATATAATTAATTGGTTGCCAATTACGCGAAAAGTATATACATTGATCGCTCGGGTGGTTACCATCACATATTACACATCTCCTCATTTCGTTCTGATGAGCAAATATAGTATTGCTTGGTTCTGGCATCCAGTGATAGTTATTGGACTGGACAACAGGCCTCAAAAAACCGAACTATTACCCCCAGATGTGGGGTGTATCTTTTTGTAAAGCACGTAATCTCTCAATCTCCCAATATTTTTCCATTTTTCAACCACCTGAAATAAAAGAAAGAAATAAAAATTATAGATAAAAATAAAGAAAATTAGATACAAGTAAATTATATAGCTTCAAAATTAACAACTCAAGAAATATAAGTCTCTGGCAACGGCGTCAAAAACTTGATCGGCGTAATCGCAAGTGTATAACGCAATCGCACGTATCGTTCAAGTAGTATAAAAATATCGATCCCACAAGGACTTAATTCCTACTGTTGTTATTAATTGTTGATACTATTTATTTACAGGTATCTAATTGTAAGAAGAATGGAATTAATTGCTTTTGATTGGTTGGTTGAATATGGATTTGCTTAAATAAACTAAAATAAAGACACAAAAGAAAAAGACACAAAAAAAATACTAAAGAAAATAGAATAACAGCCTCAAAGATCTAGGGTCGTGACTCCACACAATATTATTAAAAAGATGAATTGATTCTCTTGTTTATGTGTAATAAATTAGTTTGCTAACTTGGAACACGATGATATGCAAAAGCCTCTTCCGATGGTCAGATGCAAATACCCAGTATAACCCAATTGAACCATATTCTTATGTCAACCAAATTATCTAGATTCATTAAGGTCAAGTTCCAATTATGGATACCCCTGCCCGACAAGTATATTCTTATGCTGTAAGAAAATCTATTAAAGGGTTATCTATCCTCAAAGAAGATCGTGGGCTATTGAATCTAAGGCTGAAACCTAAAATCTCTATGTCTAGTTCATTTTAAGTTTACCACATCAATCTTATTGGTGATCAGAAAACAAGAAGCATTAAGCTTAAGACTCAATAAACAAACTAAAGAATTACCCATAAAAAAAATTCAATTATTAAGTGTGGATATTGTGTTTCATCACTTCCCTAGAATAAAAATAAAATGCTGGGGGTTGGGGGATCCACTTTTACTATATCTAATTTAGAAATCTCCCTTATTATAATATAGAATTCATCTGTGATATTACCGACCGACCATATAGGTGGTATTCCTCATTAAGTCAAATTTTAATTAAGTCCAACCAGCCATAAAGGCGGTATCATTATTTGTCTATAAACCAGCCATATAGGCGGTAATTATCTGTCACCTAAAGACCAGCCATATAGGCGGTGTTATTTTTTGTCAAATAAATAAAACCAGCCATTAAGGCGGTAATCCTTTTAATTTGAATTATAATTTCTATATTATAATTAAGGGAGATTAATCTAAACTAAAATAATAAAGGCTCCACCCTTCCCCCAGCGGAAATCTAACTATAAAACATAAAAGAAAAGAAAGGAAGAAGAAAAGAAACTACTACTATTACTGAAAATAAAAATGCATAAATTAAATTACTAAAAATAAACACACAAGATGCAATCCTTAAATTCCTTACAAAAACCTAAGGAAAGCATGAGAATTGCAAATGAAATGGCTTGGTATTTATAGAAAAACCTAAAGGCTTCCACCAATTTCTCCACCGATTGCTCCACGAATTGCTCCACCAAACACTCCACCAAACATGCCACAAGACATGGCACCAAACATGGCATCAAACATGGCACCAAACATGCAAGCATGTTTGGTGGAAGTTTGACTATTGTTATACTATTATTTTATTATTTTTATTTTATATTTTTAAAATGACTATAGTAATTACTCAAAATATACTGGATTATTCATCAATTTCGGCCTTCTAAACTTCAGAATTAGAAAATATTTTGACTTTCACAGTTGTAGATATTCGAGTCTTCTTTAATCTTCAACTTGAATCAGCTCAATCAGACATCGGACGAAAAGGGTATGGCCAAAATACAAACATTACACAAAATTGGAAATTTTAACTGCAGTTTGTGACGCGTATAGAAAATTTCATCCTTTTCCCTCCGGATTTCATCGTTTTAGCCCCGAGTTGATTCCATTAAGTCGAAATATTATTTTTATCCGCAAAATAAACAAAAACACATCAAAACGTTCATAAAACTCGAGAAACTATACAAAATATTAGGTTAAATGAGTGAGAAATAGTGATATAATTACCACTCATCAAGTACTACAAGTTGGCGGTGATGGATTTTCCATTTTGTCCATGGTTGCACACGAAACGAGGAAGGAGGCTTCAGTGAATAGTGACCCACTAATGAACAGTAGCTTCGATCGGAATTCCGTTGATTCGAATGCGTTCATGGGATTTTTTGGAGGCCATATATGCCCTCGAAATCTCAGTAAGACCTCCCAATAAAAACTCTCAAATTTCAAGTTTATCGTTAAATGTTCTGATTTATCCAGTATCTTTATAGAGTAGCTTATTGATATAAATTGAATTGTTTGGGTATGATTTGTTGGACAATTATGACCCATAGCATCACTATTTGTAAAAGACATTGTGGTTTTTGTAAAATTAACAATGTGACAAAGGAAATTCTTATTTTATCATTTTGTAATTAGATTACTTAAATATATAAATGATAAAAGTCCTTATGATTAGTTCCAGATTATAAGATATGAGACAGTATCAATCCACTAAAGGTTTAATCATTAAATATCCGTAGTCGTAGTATTATCGAGACTGGACATCGATAATACGGAATAAACTAGTATCGCACTTGTGCGCGTTATAGAAGCATAATGACATAGTTCTCATATATTTAAGTATATGATACTTATGCAAGTGTGATAGGAGGTTGTGTTTGTCGATGGTACGAAAACAGTTTCGCTCTGGATAGACCCATCAAAATCTCATTGGTAGTATGTCTATATGTCTATGGGAATCCGAATCAGGGTGGGTGTATTTAGTCTTAACCTGAGACTTACATCGCTAATACTTGCGACTTTGCGGGACCGATATGTGTTTTGCGGAATTAACGAACCCGAGGCCGATATGTGTTTTGCGGGACCACTCAAATTTTGAATTATGTGGTTGGTAACTTGTAAATTACACAAGTTTGATTTGTGAAAGACTTTTTACCAACTTGATTTTGTAAATGATTTTTTGATTTTGGAAATCAAATATACATTAAACAAAATTGAAAAAAATAACACACTTAGTTATTTTTCTTTCTCAATGCCGAATCCCATTTTTCTCTCTATTTTGGCGTGAACCTAGGGTTCTTGTTAAGTGATTTTTGATTCAAAAATCTTATTTGCTAGCACATAAAGAGATCTACAAAGGTGATAGGGAAACAATCCATTGAGTTTGGAATTCAAATTCAAAGCTTGGAGCTCAACCATACACATTAAAGGAGAGCTTGGAGCACTTCTCAAATGAGTAAATTTTTATTGTCTATGCATCCATATAACTGATCGTTGTAAGTATTTTTCCGTAATCTTACTTCGAGTATTCACATGTTTTATGCTTAATTGATCCTAGGCATGTTCTTAGAGAACCCAACAATGAGTATATTGAATATATGTATTTGGTAAAATCCGATTGAAAACGAAATGAGTTGGATCGATCCGATAGATTAAGTAAGTTTTTGATAAAAGTGGATTTTGCGTGTATTAATATGTTTTTTTATCGTAATAATAGATATGAGATATATATGATGATGCGATAATGTTTAGATAAATCCGGGCAGGTTTGGAGGAACTTTCATGGAAGATTATCCAAAAACCCGTAAACCGAAGACTAGTGGCATGAATTAGATTGTTATGGTGTTTTAAAATTATCCAAACTGAAATCATTCAAATCAAACTTGATTTGATTGTCCCGGAAAGATCTAAAATTTTGTCAAAGTTAAGTCAAGAATTCCGTAAAATTGTGATTTTGATAGTGTTTCGTCATATATTTTGACATATTTGACTAAGACCTGGAGTGCTCGCGAAGTCAGGTAAATAACTCATGCGATGAATATTTGTATAATCGATTTGTATTTAAATATATATAGAGATTATTGAATTGTTTAGGATAAATCGAGACTAGTTAAGAGGTAGTTTGAGAAAGAAGTTCAAGACTATGTTTAGTTAAGTGAACTGACCATTGTAGGTATGACTTTTCTTATCCCATGATATGAAGTGAGATGTTTGATGATCTTAATGTATGTATGTATGTACTGATGTATTTTGAAGTGAAATTGTAATATCCCGAATTATTTTAATGTGTTCGCGTAAATTTACTTTCCGCGCGTGAGGTCGAGTCCGAACACAAGATAAATTTAATTGTAAAATGGGAGCGTTTTCTTGAAATTAATTGTAATTTTATATTGGATTAAATGTGAATGGTGAAATTATAATTACTATACTAGTATAAATAAATAAATAAATAAATAAATATAGATATTATTTAACTCTCTCACACACACCTATTTAATACTCATACATGTGCACATATATCACACACAAAAAAACAAAAATAAAAAACACACACAGTGAATGGAAAGAAAGAAACAGAACAGAGAGAGAGTAGGAGAATGATGGAGAGAGAAGGGAAGACTGAGAGAGTGAGTGAGAGCCAGAGAGAGAGAGAGAGTGGGCGTCGTATCCCTGGCCGTCGGCGAGTTCCCTAGCAGTGAGCAGAGAAGAACAGAAGCAGTGAAGGGTTAACCCGAGAAGAAGAAAGAGAGAGAAAGGGAAGAAAGGAGAGAAGCCGTGAGCAGAGGAGAAGTATAAATTGGGATCGCGGTGTTTGTTTGTCTGGAAATGGAGTTCGGTGGCGGCCATAAGAGATGAAGGCATGAAGGTTCCTTGAATGCAATGGTGGCTTTAAGAAATCCAAGCAAGGTACATTCTTTATGATGCTATTGTTAATTTTATGTTATTATGCGCAAGTATTAGGGTTTTTGAAGCTCGAAATTGTTACTATTGTGTAAACTTTTGGAGGGGCTGTTAAATTTAAGGTAGCTAAAAATGATTTTATTTTTAATTATTGGGGGTAGCGAGTTGGTGATTTAAGTATTAAAGTTCAAAATAGTAAGCTGGGCTGAGAATGTGATAAAAGAAAGAAAATTTAAATCATCAAAGATTGATCTGATTGGTGGGAATAAATTAATGGTAAGAATTTGAGAATTTAAGCTTAATTTTGATAAAATTCATATTGAGCTTAATATGTTTGTGAAAATCAAGATGTATAGAATTGGTATTGTGAGTATCTATTTTCAATTTCATTCATATTATTTATGCATGGTTTCAAAGTATTCAGGCAAATAGCTTTAGCAAAGCATCTTGAAATTAGACTTGGGAATCTTCACATGGCATAAGTGTTTTATAATTTCTTTTGTGTACCTCTCATATACGATAATTGATTTTTCTTTTAAAAAAAAAAATTCGAACAACTTGCGTACATGTGATTTGGGTGGAATGTTAAATTTATTGGGTCAGGTCCTTTCTAGATGTATTATTGACAATATAAATTATTAGTATCTTTTCTCATTCGTTTCTTGCTATTGCCAAAAATTATTCTTGCATGTCCTGTTTTACCACCTATTCTGTCTGGCCTTCTCTGTTAATGTGGCACGTGTTTCTTATAGAGTAGAAGTGGTTGTTTTCCTATGGAATTCTAGTTTTCTGTAACTTATCTAGCTTCAGAATTCAGATGGTGTATGTACAATTGTACATTCTTAAATTCTTATTTATCACTTTTAGAAGTTTGATATTGTGATGCTATGAATATTATTTATACCTCAATAAACTAATTATTCTTTGAGAATATTCACGTAATAAAAAGGAAAGAAGTGTATATTTTTTTCAATCATCTGCAGTTTAGTTCTAATAGAAATAGAAAATTTGACTTGGCCAAGTTACTTTGTGGCACTTAGTCAACTTGGTTATTTTTCCAGGAAACTCAAAGAATGAGAAAAATTAATTCTTAAAATTTATGGTAAAATTGAGGCAATATGTAATTAGTCTGTGACCTATTCTATGATGTTGAATGTCTGAGTGGTGAAATATTTTGATAACTTGGTATTTGATTTCTGATTTTCAAAGATTTGATTCTGTTTACAAAAGATAAAGAAAGTATTTCCGTCACGATGTATGATGATTTACGTTTTTGACCCTCCGTGGTGATTGTTTATGTTTCGTTCTGGGTTGGCCACCGAGGCGCTCGTTATGAGTCAAGATCATTGCAAGTTGGCTAGCCCACTACCCTGTCAACATGGTCCGTACATTGTCGGGTCTTTATGCGTGACTGGGTAGTGGACGATCGGTATATATTTTGAAAACATTACATTAAAGATTTTTTTTGATTACACATGTTTATGTTTTTTTTTTTTGGGAAAAGATTTCAAAAAAATTGCATATTAATTTAATGCATTTTGACATTACTTTTTGATATTTTACGATATGATGTTTTTTTTTATATGTTTCCGTCTCAACGATCGTTTTATGTTTTCTTGATGTGTTTCCACTGAGATGATCGGTTATTGTTATATTTCCGCCCCGACGATCGGTGTATGCATTTATGTTTTTCATGACTTATAATATGTTTCCACCGAGGTGATTGTTAGGGTCTAAGCCATCAGAAATGGTATGACCTAACACTCTGTCGGCAAGGGATCGGTTCGTTCATTGTCTAATCTATGCGCGTGATTCAGACATTGAGCGCTTGTTTATATTTCATCCAGTAAGTTATGCTGGGTGATCAATATGGTTTTACGATAATGAATTTTGAAATTATTTTTGTTTACAATAAAATGGTTTCTTAAAGGAATTTTCAAAATGGTTTTTTGACAGATTCTAGACTATCGACATCATAAGAACATGTAAGTTTATTGTCACTTCCGGTTGTTACAATAGATATATTGGTTGATATAAAAAGATTATGTTTGTCACAAGAATACATATGTAAGTTTATAATTAGACATAGATCTTATTAGTATAATAATGTTGATGTTTGTTATGTGGTATATGATTTGCTATATAGAATCCGTGTTTGATTTTCATTTTACGTGGATGAATGATTGTGTGGTGTATTTTTACATAAAGAAAGAATATTTTAATAATACCGATTTGATGATATTTCAGGAAAGTAAAGGTAAAAAGGTTATAATGATTGTCTGAACTAGATTAGTAGAGAGTGTATTGTGTTTGAGATTTACAAGTTGGTGACCTGATCGGTCGACCACAGTCTTCAGAGCTTGCGGCGCCGGATAGCAGAGTTGCAGTCAGCCAGTCACCAGGTCTTGGGCGTATAAAAGTCAAGTCTTTTATAAGTTTGGTTGTAAAGAGTTTCAGTTTGTAAAAGTTTTTGTATATATTTACATTTGGGCATGGAGCCCCAGTTGTATTATATCTTGAGTTAATTATTTTAGTGATATGTTATGTGTTTGGGCCCTATAAGTTGTATTTCATTGCAAGCATTTTGAGTTTGTATAGACAAGATGTATGGAGGTTCTGGACGTTGATCCAGGTTGCATGATTTTTAGCATAGGTCATGTCAAAATTTCGTCATAGTCAGAGGCTTATGGATGTTGGATTTTTCTGTCTCCTGACGGTAGCATCATATCTTAGGCGGGATGTTACAGAAATGTTTGAGGATAATGTGTAACATCCCGCCTATGCCAAGATGATACCGGTAGGAGACAGGAAAACCCATCTCCATAAGCATCTGAGTCTGACAAAATTTTGACATGATGTATGCAGAACATCATGCAACCTGGCTTATAGCCAGCACCCTGAGACAACCTGCTCAAACAACTCAACATAAATGCAATCATCATCAAGGCTTCAGGCCTGAACTCAATGAACAAATGTAAATACTTGGCCTCCTGCCAGAACTCAAAATAAAACTATGTATTACATAACTCATACATATGAAATACAAATGCAAATACAGAGACAAGGGCCGTGAGGACCGATAACTCAGCGCATGACTCAAAGACTTCTGACTGCAAATGGGGCGATCCACTGTCTTCAAAGTCTTCCCAGAAATCCTACTGGCTCAGCATAACCGCTACTAGCCTAAAAAACTACAACTGTTGTGGTGTGAGTCATAAGACTCATTAAGTAATCATGCTCATAACTTAAGTTACAAACTCATACAAAGTCTATTTCTTAATCTATTAATGACTTAAGTTGTCTATGTAGTCACACATAATTCTCAATTCTAAGTTAACTGCAAAACTCTTATCCAAGTTCAGATATTACCACTTAATACAAATTTTCTATTCTAATTCACACACACCCTTACATCTTGTTTCATACTTAAACTTTAAACATCTATATTATGGCTATTAAGCTCTATAAATCCATCTATTGTACCAAGACTCATTACGTTTCCACTACGTTACTTTAATAGCTTTCCACTTTTCTTTATATTTACTTTTGATCTAGTTCCGGCATTTATTATAACCTCTTACTCTTACCTTCCTTGAAATATCATCAAGTCGGAAAATTAAATACTCTTTCTTTCAAATATTTATCACACTACTTAGATCATGCTGACATGTATAAATGTAATTATATAATCACGCATTAATATTCATAAGGAGAATCTCTTATATAGCCCTACATCTCATACCAACATCATCTACAAATACATATAAACATAATAATGATATCATGTATCAGTGCTAGCTACATGCATCTAAATGTACTCATGCTATAATGCATTAACATCAAATATATGCATCTCAAATGACTTACTAGAATACATGATTTATTTGCAATTATTGCATATCATACTTTACTTCAACATACTATGCCTTTAGAACATGTTTTGTGAAAACCTTTTCTGAAGAACTCTTTATTGAAAACATTACTCGAAAACTGATTTCTGTTTTAAAATTCTGAATCTCTTATAAAATCGATGTTTCTGAAAACTTTCTTTTCTAAAAAGCTCTTTTCTGAAAACTGTAACTAAAAACTGAAATCTGAAAAACTGTTTTTAAACTCTGTTTCTAAAAACCGTGTACTATAATCTGATTTCTGAAATCTAGGCACTGAACATCTGGAAACTGTGTACTGAAATTGTAAATACTGAAAACTGAAATATGCTCTACATCTAGGACCATAACTCAACTAGACTTCTCTCTACACCCAGGACCATAACTCAACTGAGTGTCTATATGCTCAGGACCATAACTCAACTGGGCATCTCTGAAACTGGTGGTGCTCTATGCCCAGGACCATAACTCAACTGGATGTATCACACCATAAACTGGAACTGGGAGTGCGGATCAATGCTACCACCCAAGCTCTGAAACCAGGATTTCAGGGATCTGTCAACCCTAGTCCTGCTCGTGGACTTGAGAGCGTCCCATCAGTCCTCCACATGTGCACATGTTCTCTGTACCCGTCAATTCCAACTGTATCTCAAGTTACATACTGGGGTGAGGTTTTACCTCATGCCTCGAAAACATAAAACCATAAAACTCATATTTTAAATCTCAAAACTGTATCAAACATTTTCTAAAAACATCACTATTAAAAGTCTCTGTTACTTTTCTTTAAAAACTCTTGAATTTCAAAACCCTTCTTGTATTATCATGTATGTACATGTATATGTTCATGCATTCCTTTAAACTAATGACATATGCATTATATTTCTTATATGCTTCCACCACATATGCTCACTCTATGTGCACACCAAACTTATCTTTATATAGTTATATCTATATGTACTGATATATATATATATATATATATATATATCAACATGCTCATATCAAATTAATGATTTCATAACATGCTATATACACATTTACATCCATCACTATTGTGCAAACTCATGACCCCAAATTACATACATTCATGCTATAAGAATATTTGTGCAAACACTTCTCGTGCCAACTCACCGAATCCATAATTATGCATACACATACGCAATCAAAAATATTTTACTATATCAAACTTCAAATTTTAGTTCTTATACTTATTTAACGATTTCCGAAATGACAACGTGTGCTCAAAGATCTTATTTACTTATATTCATATGCACATATACTCTATGTTCATTTACATTTGTATCAAGATATTTGTACACCAATACACAAACTTACTATATACAAGTTTACTTATTTCTCCGAGTATATTTACCCATCTTGTACCTTTATGCTTACTTCCTTATAATTTATCATCTTTTAAACTTTAATCCCATTCCCTAGGGTGTAGTTTCTACAACCCCCAAACCCAAGTCTCAATGTATTAAAATCATAAACATGACCTCATTCATATGCTCTATCTCTAAATATATATACTGGTTTATACCTACATATATATCTTTTTTACTTTTATATGCTCATGCTTATCTTTTGCTCATACATCTGCTTATAATTACTTGTTCTTATCTACATGTGTATATAAATACATCTGATTCTTTCTTTTACATTCATCTTTATATATATATATATATATATATATATATATATATATATATATATATATATATATATATATATATAAATGTTTCATGCATATACTATATACAACTTTATTATATTACTAATTTCGAGCAACGTTAAATTTCTTAAGTATTCAAAGCATGAGTTACTTACCTGGCTTGGCGACACTCATAATCCCGGTCCGATCTATCAAAACAAATCATGAAACGTAATCAGAATCATTATTTACGGAACTTTCAACTCATCTATACTAAACTTCCGGACTTTCTCGGAATACATGAATCCTCTCTGATTCTACCTTTCAAACTTCATTACTCCAATATATGCTTATATATACTATTCTAAATTAGCTAGATGGTTCAGATTCTCATTTTACGCTTTTGCGGTAAAACTTGCGGAAAAGTTTCCGCAAAGGCTACGGAAGGGTCTCGAACCCTCTGAACTAATCCAGAATTACTTAATTACCTCGCAATATCATATTTATATCATCTTCATGATTACGATCATCTACGCTCAATCGCGCGAGAAACTCCATTTTACCAGAAACTCGCTAATTCTACCGGATCAATCAATTCTAATCTGTTTCTCCCCGGATTCTACCACATTTATCATTTTAACAAATTAAAACACATCCAATTCATTTCATGCTAATTCGCTAAACTACGGAACTACTAGAAACATCCGAATATAAATTGTTACACTTTAAAATAACAAATTCTAAACTGAGAATTGTACCAAAATTTCGAGGCCATAATTGTGGGTGCTGGATTTCGGCCGAGGTCCACAATCAGAATTTGGAAGTAGGGGCACTAACAATCCTGCAAAAACAAAGAAGAATGAACGGGAGTAGACTGCCTACCGGTGTGGTAGGTACCGGGGACACTCCGACGCCCAAGTCAGTAATGATCAGTAAATATGTAAGATGTGAAAGTAAGGTTTGATGTTACCTTAAATTCTTTTGGTAGCCGTGAGGGCGGTGATAAGTGTTTAAAGAGTTGGAGTATTCTAAGATCGTGTCAGAGAGCAGATACTCATAAGAAAGAAGTTGAACTCTGCCATCTCTCTCGAATTTCGTTCCGATTTATAGATGAAGATCATCATTGGCAGCTGGCGTAAGTCCCACCACGTGCTTCGTGTATTTGATAAAAAATCTGGGCAGTGTAGGCATTGCATTTTTGCATGTGAAACCCGATGATGAGTCTTATTTGGAGACAACTACCTTTTAAGTCGCGGAAGTCGCAGGAAACGGACGTCGGAAGGGAAGAGTCAAGAATTGACGGATTTGTCAGATTTAGTTCTCGTGTTTAGCTTCGGGTTCGCTGTTGGATCTCCGTTTTAAAACTTAACCTTAACCCAAGCCCATTAAATCACATCCAAAGAAATAATTAATATATGTCACAAATCAAAATAATTAAAACATTTAAAATATATGTCACAAATTTTAAATTAAATTCACAAACTAATTAAAATAAAATCTTAATTAAATTAAATTCACAAATTAAAATTAATTAACTCACAAATATAAACTAAATTGAAATTAAATAATCAATTAATTGAATTAAATGTTAATTCTAAATTACAAACCAATTAAATTAATAAATTAAATTAATTGCAATTAAAATTAAATCAAATAAAATCAAAAATCAAATACCAAAAATAAATAATTCACTTCCAAATTAAAATCAATTAAAATAAAATAATTCCTAATTTAAATTAAAACACTCACCAAATTTAAGAAATTCCTACCCAAATTACAATTATCTCTTGCCTAGAATATTCCAATCATATACACATAATTCTAAATTGATTTATTTCCTAAATAAAACCATGCAAACCCTACACCCTCTCACTATATAAACACAACCTAAATCAACCCTAGGGGGGCTTCATTCACAAAAAATACACGGCATAAACACAAAAAAAAAAAACAAATGGAACCCTAGGCACAAAGTGCAACCCTAGCAGCCCCTAAATAAGCCTCTCGTTGATGCCACTCCCATAAAGCCATCTGCAACCTTCACGTAAAGAACCGAGACCTCCATGCACAAAGCTTGCACCTGCACGTCCATTTCACCCCTACGCGCCACTATTCACGCCTAGCTTCACTTTAATCAGCCCTCATCACCACTTGCCAAACCATCAGCGCACAACACCCATACACACACCCTTCAACTAGCAAACCAACCCCAGCCACTGCCGAGCATCCCTAGCCACTGCCGAGAGGACCACGGCAACCACCATCTCCATTCACGACCCTGCAACCTCTCAGCCATAGCCCTACATACTGCTTTGGAGACCCCATGCACGCACCTCACCCTCACTGCACACACTGAAACTGCGCAACAAAAAGCAACTCACGCCCTTCATGCCATCAACGAAGCACCCTCACACGCCCCCTTTAATGCCTTCAACGAAACCCTAGCCACTGGACCGTGAAACCCTAAGCCACTGGACCACGAAACCCCAGCCACTGGACCGTGAAACCAACCACAAAGAACAGTCCAAAACCCACGTGAAACTGAACCAAATAGGCCCCCTCCGAACAACATCAATCTCCCTTCCAACGGACGTGTAACGCCCTTTCTCGAGACGACAAAAGAGGTTAGACCTGAGGGCACCTTTTTACTTATCTTCTTTCGTTTTATTTTATTTATTTTAAAATATTATTGCATGAGAGTCGTTTGAGGCATGATGTGATTGTTGGATGAGCGGGATGTGCCACGTACCACTTAAGATGCACATATCTCGTCTCATCCAAAATTGTATTTGAGCATGTCATAGTTCTAGGCCATTTATTTATTATTTGAAGCATTGTTTAATTTAGTTTGTTATTTATTTGTTAAAGCATATTTAGGTTGTTCCTTATGCATGTTATTAGTTTATGATTTGTTTGGATAATGATTTATACATGTTGATTTAATGGTTCAATATGCTCGTTGTGTTACATTGTGTGGAGTTATTTGGATGAAAGCATGTTAGATTTAAGTACCATTGAGCATGATTATTGAGTAGACTTGGTTAATTCATTGCACAAATTATATCATCACAAGTGACCTAAGTAAGGGACCATTCCGAACCCAACGGTTTGAGGTATTCCCTTGCGAGGGGTGAGTGCGGCCTTAAATCTTTGTCCCGGTTCACACCGGGTGGCGACTCCATGTTATTTCGTACTCCCAACTAGGTCGCGAGCCTATAACAGCGTCGCCCAGGTTCTATTGTCCACAGGCAGGTGAGAATAAGTTTTGTGTCGGGCAAAGTAGAAGAAGAGTAGTTGATATAATTTAGAGGTTTTTGTATGTAAGCTTATGACTTGATTGTGATACAATAATACATAGATCTTGGGCCTGGTCTTTACTTTTGGGCTTTGCATACCATTTTGGGCTTTCAAGGTAAAGATAGTTTTATCCTTGGCCCATTTTTGGTTCGTACAGTTTGTCCCTTACTCTCTAAGTCAAAAAAGTTTTGTATTGGAGAGTATATACATTTGTGCCGAATGATACTAAGCACGTGATAAGAATGCATCACCTTTTGTCGAATGGTTTTATAAAAGTTTTGTGTAAAATGCGGGTTTTTTGGAATATATCGCGTATATCATCTGGGCAGACGAAGTTTTAGTCTTTCTGATTTGACTTGACTTATGGTAATTGACTCTTGGTCGCCTGATCAGTTTTGAAGATTCATGGATACATTTGACTCGACATAAGTAATGGGGAACATCCTCTAGTCAACTGAACCGAATGTAGGTTTAGGAGTTTCAACTTGACTCGACAAGAGTTATGGGGAATGTCCCTTTGTCGACTGAACCAACGACTGAACCAAATGCAGGTTCAGGAATCCAACTTGACTCGACAAGAGTCATGGGGAATGTCCATTTGTCGACTGAACCAACGACTGAACCAAATGCAGGTTCAGGAGTCCAACTTGACTCGACAAGAGTCATGGGGAATGTCCCTTTTTCGACTGAACCAAATGCGGGTTCAAGAGTCCAACTTGACTCGACAAGAGTCATGGGGAATATCCCTTTGTCGACTGAACCAAATACGGGTTCAGGAGTCCAACTTGACTCGACAAGAGTCATGGGGAATGTCCCTTTGTCGACTGAACCAAATGCAGGTTTAGGAGTCCAACTTGACTCGACAAGAGTCATGGGGAATGTCCCTTTGTCGACTGAACCAAATACGGGTTCATGAGTCCAACTTGACTCGACAAGAGTCATGGGGAATATCCCTTTGTCGACTGAACCAAATACGGGTTCAGGAGTCCAACTTGACTCGACAAGAGTCATGGGGAATGTCCCTTTGTCGACTGAACCAAATACAGGTTCATGAGTCCAATCTTGACTCGACTAGAGTCATGGGGAATGTCCCTTTGTCGACTGAACCAAATGCGGGTTCAGGAGTCCAACTTGACTCGAAAAGAGTCATGGGAATGTCCCTTTGTCGACTGAACCAAATGCAGGTTCAGGAGTCCAATCTTGACTCGACTAGAGTCATGGGGAATGTCCCTTTGTCGACTGAACCAAATGCAGGTTCAGGAGTCCAACTTGACTCGACAAGAGTCATGGGGAATGTCCCTTTGTCGACTGAACCAAATACAGGTTCAGGAGTCCAACTTGATTCGACAAGAGTCATGGGGAATATCCCTTTGTCGACTGAACCAAATGCGGGTTCAGGAGTCCAACTTGACTCGACAAGAGTCATGGGGAATGTCCCTTTGTCGACTGAACCAAATGCGGGTTCAGGAGTCCAACTTGACTCGACAAGAGTCATGGGGAATATCCCTTTGTCGACTGAACCAAATGCGGGTTCAGGAGTCCAACTTGACTCGACAAGAGTTATGGGGAATGTCCCTTAGTCGACTGAACCAAATGCGGGTTCAGGAGTCCAACTTGACTCGACAAGAGTTATGGGGAATGTCCCTTTGTCGACTGAACCAAATGCGGGTTCAGGAGTCCAACTTGACTCGAAAAGAGTCATGGGGAATGTCCCTTTGTCGACTGAACCAAATACGGGTTCAGGAGTCCATCTTGACTCGTCAAGAGTCATGGGGAATGTCCCTTTGTCGACTGAACCAAATACGGGTTCAGGAGTCCATCTTGACTCGACAAGAGTCATGGGGGAATGTCCATTTGTCGACTGAACAAAATGCAGGTTCAGGAGTCCAACTTGACTCGACAAGAGTCATGGGGAATATCCCTTTGTCGACTGAACCAAATACAGGTTCA
Organism: Zanthoxylum bungeanum; assembly: GCA_019454045.1. Taxonomy (NCBI): domain Eukaryota; kingdom Viridiplantae; phylum Streptophyta; class Magnoliopsida; order Sapindales; family Rutaceae; genus Zanthoxylum; species Zanthoxylum bungeanum. The sequence goes on along the minus strand of SKCR01051304.1, from coordinate 18,510 downwards.
GGAGTTCCTTTTGAGATGTGTCGAATGTACTATCTACTCAATATTTTAATCATTTGTCGAGTGATTATAAGGTATGCACGGGGTTTGCCCAATTAATTTTTCATGAATGAAAATACCTCCCTATCCAATGATGTCGAGTCAAATGGTGAAGGCAGTCATGAAGAGAATTTTGTTGCTGAGAGCAAGTGGTGTCAAGTAGTGACAATCCAGAATTCATCATTCTTTGCGATGAAATATTTTATATTTCTTAGATCTTCCATGCATCGTTTAACGGGATAAAACCTAGCGGAAATAACGAGGAGTCTTTTGGCGGGAAATGAACCGCCAAAAGAAGTAGTATAAGAGTGGCTTGATGGATTCATTTGTTTCATTCACAAGATCAACGATTTGGGAGAGAACTTCAAGGCTTCAAGGTACTTCTTCAAAACTCTCTTCGCGTTCTTCATTTCCTTTGAATATTCATAGAGTAGATTCAAACTGTTCTTAGCTAAATTAGGCCGTTTCATCTCTTGAATCATATGTTATTTGGTGGACTTGTGTTTTGGAGAGGGGAGTAGGATTTGATCTTTAAGAAACCCAAATCTTAGAAATTATTTGTTTGTAGACTCGTCGATTAGAATATGTCGAGTGGAGACTCTTTAGAAAGTTTAGGAGAACAGATCGATACATTCGTAGGAGTATCGTCGAGTGAATCAACAGAAGAAAAATCATTAAGGGAATGGTCGCGTCAAGAATTATTCGAGGAGAGACCTGTAACTGTTTTGTCGCGTGAAATTCCGGTGCATGCAATTCCTATTAGATCATTGGCAGCTGTCGAGGAGTTTAGTGGAGCGGTGAGCACAAGTGAGCCGACCAACATTCTAACCAAGAACCCAGCTAGTCGAATGATGGCTAGTTTGCTGATGGAAATTAGGAGTAAGTATAGATTTCCTAGATCAATGGAGTTGAGGGTGCCCTTGCCGTCTGAAAGAATCGATTATAAAATTCCCGGGTGGATTGGTTTTTATGTAGTACCGTTTTCTAATGGGCTTAGATTCCCCATTCCGAGGTTAGCTTGGGAAATTTTGGATCATTATGGGATCGCTCCTTCACAACTAATGCCGAATGCTTGGAGGATTCTAATGTCGATTGAATGCTTAGCATTCGAACAAGGGTTATTTTTTGAGGTGAATGACGTTTTATATTCATACTACCTCAAGGAGCACTTAACTGAAAAAGAGAGATATACTTTATACCTTCGTCGTAAGAGGGAACAAATAGTTATGGGGCTTCCAACAAACGATAGGGGTAATTGGCAGTCGGACTATTTCTTTGTGAGGAATGAGGGTATCTTTGGGTCGACTGGAATGGGTCGTGTTTCAGAATATTGGAGTGTATTTAGTGAGTATCAGTTCCTTATATTTATTGATAATTTATCAATGTTATTGTCGTATGATACTAATGTGTGGATTGTTTGTTATGTAGGTCCATTTCGAAACAGTTTATTCGACAAAACACCTCTTATTCTGTCCAACACTAAAGCTCTTCTTGATCTTCCCGTCGAACAAAGAGATTGGAGGATAATCTTGGTAGAGCAGAGATTAAGAGCGACATTAGTGTGGAAAGAAATCTTCGAATCAGAAGGTATATCTACCCCTTTGGCACTTTCTAAACACGTATTGGAAGTCATCTACTGTACTCGGTCGATTCGAGCTTTGTACGGAAAGGTGTTGTTTATAAAGACATTAACTCCAAAAGAAATTTTATGCGCAGAGGACATGATGTCGAGGCAAATAAAAGTAGCATCAATTGATGAGTTGAAAAGCCGAAAGAAGGCTAGGAAGCTCAAGATAAAGGAGCCAGAAGTGGAGGTTCCAGAACCACAATTGGTTACGTTGACTGGAACTCCAAAGATTAAAGGGAAGTCGACTGAAATTATTGTAAAAGGGGGGAAAAAGAAGGCGGATGAAATTGAAGATATCGACAATATAATCGTCAGGATTCCATCAGGGTCGACTGCAATTTCTGACCCATCAAGCCTTGACCCTTTTATCAAGAAGCTTCTACTGGAAGAGGATGAACAAAGGCTATCCAAGATTGGCCCCGTCGATTCAATGAAGAAGGCCGCGGCTTTAAATTACCAAGTAAGAAAGTAGATAATTTTTCATAATAATTTGTAGAATGGATTCTAATCAAGTCCTTTTTCCAGGCAATGGAGTGCAGCTTACATATGCAACGATATGTCGAATCGACTCTCAAGAAGCAGAGAGAAATGGAAAAATCATTCGCGGCAATGAAAAAGGAAATGGTCCAAATGAAGTCGCTTGGGAAAAGGAATGTTGAATTGGAGAAGGAGTTGAAGGAGGTGAAGGCAACACTTCAGATGGAAAAGGAGACTTCTGAGGTTACAATTGAAGGTTATAAGGATGCGTTCGAGAATGTGAAGAAGGAGAATGAAGAATTACTTGAGAATCTTGAAGGGATTGCTCTTGAATCTATGATGAAAGAACGTAGTCATCTGATGAAGGATTTCCTTGAAGGGAAGACAGGAGCTTGGGAACCAGAGAAATGGATTCAAGAGTATGACCGACTATTGGCAGGAATTTCTTTTTCAAACGAGGGTGATGAGGAAGAGAAAGGTGAAGAGGTCGACTCGAAAGTGGCTGAGAGAGAAGTAATTGATGGCGAGGAAGCGGCTGAAGTTCAAGAAATGGATAAGAAGAATGAAGAACTTAGTCGAATGGAAATCGAGCCGACTATTCAAGTTCAAGATATTCCTGCACCTGAAGTTGCTGCTGAACGTATTCCGGAAGAAGCTACTCCAGAAATTTGAATCTCTTTGTAATTTTAATTTATCGCATTTGTAGAACAATTTTAATGACTTAATGATATTTTGGGATAATATTTCAAACGAGATTTGTTATTAAGTCGAATCGCAATACATAAAGTAGAAAATCACTCTGAACCTTAAAATATGAATAAATGCACGCGTAAATTACCGGTAAAATTGCTTAAGGTGAATTGCATTCCAACTATTGTGAATTTGTCTCCCCTCAGTTGTTCGTAATTTGTAGGCTCCATGTCCAACAACTCTTGTGATGATGTATGGCCCTTCCCAATTTGGCTCCAACTTTCCATCTCCAACTTCTTTTGTATTTTGAAAAACTATTTGTAGTATCCAATCCCCTTCCTTGAATGTTCTGCTTCTGACATTTTTGTTGAAATATCTAGTCATTCTTTGTCGATGCATCGCTAGTCGAATGGATGCACGATCCCTCAATTCTTCAATTGTTTCCAGGTTAAAATTCATAAGTTGTTGATTCATATCATCGTTGAGCCATTGGTAACGGGGAGATGGGATGGTTTCTTCAGTTGGTATCACAGCTTCTGTCCCAAATGCAAGAGAGAACAGAGTTTCTCCTGTGGAGGAACGGATAGTCGTCCTATATGACCATAAGACCCCTGGTAGCTCATCTGCCCAAGCTCCTTTTGCTTTTTCTAATCTTTTCTTTAAAGTATTTAAGATTGTCTTGTTGGAAGACTCGGCTTGACCATTTGCTTGTGGGAATCGAGGGGTTGAAAAACTTAATTTGATCTTCCAATTTTTGCAGAAGTCTTGGAAGTGATTGCTGATAAATTATGAACCATTATCAGTCACAATCTCTTTGGGAACGCCGAATCGACATATGATGTTCTTCCAGACAAATGATTGAACTTCTCTATCTCGTATCTTGGTGAAAGAGTCTGCTTCAATCCACTTTGAAAAATAATCTGTTAACGCCAGCATGTAGACTCGTTGACCAGGGGCGGTTGGTAGTTTTCCCACAATATCCATTCCCCATTTCATAAATGGCCACGGGGAGAGAGTGGGATTTAATTTCTCAGGAGGGAGATGTGAAATCGGAGCGAACCTTTGACATTTTTCGCATTTCTTCGTATAATTTGCTGAATCAATCCTCATAGTTGGCCAGTAATACCCAGTCGAATGGGCGCGTAGAGCGAGGCTACACTATAAGAAAAAAGGCCTTTACTGACACTAAGGTTAGTGACACTAGGCTAAAAGTGTCAGAAACGACGTGTAAATGTGCCTATTTCCGTGTTTTTCACTTAAATATCAATAATTACTGACACTATGGTATCAGTGATTTTAGTGTCAGTAATTACTATTACCATAGTATCAGTAAGAAATAAAAAAAAAATGCGTAGTCGTCTGGAGTCGAACCAACACCTCACGGAAGTGACATTTTTCGCATATATTACTGACACTATAGTATCAGTAAATTTAGTGTAAGTAATTAATGATACCTTAGTATCAGTAAAAAAAATTAAAAAAAAAATTATTTCCTTAAAATCAAACCCTCATCTCCACTATCCGCTTCTCAAAACTCTCCTCATTCCTCTCAAAACACCTCATCTCCACCTCCACCAACTCCATAACAACAATCACTTCCCCATTTCCCTTCCCCTCTCTCCTCTTCAGCCGCCGCTCCGTCGCCCCTCTCTCCCACGCCGTCCAGTCCCTATCTCCCTCCACCACTCGCTTCTCCCAAATGCGATGCTGTGTCAACCACTCCGGAAAGCCCGCCTACTCCCCCCTCAACTCCGGCTCCAACTTCAGCGACCGGCATTATATTTGAATAAAGGTCCTAATTTTCGTGTTGCCCTTGTGTGTTTTTCTTTTATGTATTTGAATGAGATCTGTCCCACACCTCTTATTTGTTCAGGGCCGGCGGCGTGAACTCTGATTCGAACTGTTTTGGGATTCAGATTTTCAACTATTTGTAAACGGGTGCTTAATTGAACTGCGTTGTTGATCTATGCTATAATTATTTAAAACATACTTCCTCATTTTTATTTATTTATTTATTTGCATTATATATATAGAAGTGTTCTAACTTTCTGTCAGGACACATGATTTTGTTCACATCCAAAGTGCCAATATAGTGCTCTTATCATTAAATATTTGATGGCTAAGGTCATTGAATTAGTGTTCACTCCACTGCAATAATTGAAAGGGATTTCAGGGACCTTGCCTGTAGTTTTAAAGAAAAGTGACAATAGAACGGCAGAGTTTAGTGTGCTGCCTATTGACAGAACTCTCCTTTTCCTTTGTGAATTGTTTTATTTGTTTGACTGATTATCCTGTTCCTATCATGGTTGTGATTTCTGAAATATTGGGTTTTGTTGCAGTGATGCATTATAGAATTAGTTAGAAACTCTCCTAGAAAATCTTGTGGCGGCATTTTTTAATTGATTAATTTCTTTTGATTAGGTTGATACTTTTGAAGACATCTGCCTCTTTTTTGTTTTTAATTGTTTTAATTGGTGCTTTTGTTCTTACAGCCTGGTCCTAGTGGCAGCAAATTATGTTTTTCCTGTGAACAAGGATACTTCTGGTTCAGATGAACATTTGGGTAAGTTAAGGAAGATTTGTCTGTAAAGATCAATCTCGTTTGCATTCATAATTTCAAGGTATGTGTATGGGTAAAAGTCCTCTCCATGTGTTTGATGAAATGCCTGTGAGAAATAATTTTATCATGTAAAAACATTTGACACTTCGTTTGGATAAGAGATCAATAAGAGGGAAAGAAATCGTGTGGAATTTTTCGTCGAAAATAATTTTTGAAACCCTGAAATCTCCTGGCATTTTCTGTGTTCACTGAGTTCTATACCAGGGAGGGACTACTGCTGGACTCTAAAACATAGGTTGGAAATTTAAATGCCAAACTTAGTATAATATTTGTTAGTTTAAGTTTAGGATTTAAAAAGCGTGTTGCGAGTAGGTGTCTGCAAGTGTATGTTTCGAAATCTAATACTAATGTGCTGGAAAGCTCTCATATTAATGTGTCGCTATAACATCATCCTCCGTATATATGCTTTTGATAAGCATGCCTGTGTATGTGAATAGCTTGTGTATGTGAATTTGTGATTTATATTAGCCTCAATAGTGATTTTATGCATAAAAAATGAATTAGATATAATAGGGATTGGATGTATTCCATTGTTTTTTACTTTTTTATGCAAATTGAATTTTACACCTCAATCGGCTGAGGACGGTGTATGTCAAGACTAAATGCGTAATGTTGACAATTTCTGACTGGAACTAGCTGATTTTGAGAAGCAATGGTTTGAACCTAATTTTCGTAACATCCATGCTTGGGATGATATATGCATTTTCTGCTGAATTTTACCATCCTGGCAAGGAGTATAATGTTCGTGTGGCTTCTAGGTAAAGTTTAAAAAATTACAAAAACAATGTTATTAACTTTTCATCTTCTTAACGATTTCATTCTTTTTATTCAAATTCAAGAATGTGTAAGATGAATCTGTGTAAACTATCTTGTACTGGTAAATGATGATGAACTTATTTTTCATTTTAAGAATTTTTTGACACAAACACTTGCAGACATTTGAAGTATTTGACATTGTGTGTCACATAATACTACCACAATGTTTTGTTAGATAATGTTGGGCATACAGTAAATTGTACTTGATTGCAGTTGGGATAAGTTTGTATCGGTTTTGCTTTGTCAATGCCCTCCAAATTTTTTCCCTTGCAACTGCTGCCAAACCAGTTCAGTTTGGACAATGCGTTAGAGTATACTCTGAGGAATGAAGCCGACATGATTGCTTGTAAAAGTGTGTAAATTGATGAATTCAAATGTAGGATTTTGGGCAATACTAGCCTCTGCCCGAGATGTTTCTCTTTATTTCTATGCTTTTTATTGTATGTTATTGATTTGTTTGTTTTGGTGATTATGTAGCGGTATAAAAAATACAACTTGTTATTATGGATGTCATTTGGTTTTTTATATGCATGCTCTTAGGTTGTTGGTATGGTTATTGTCAATAAGTGCTTTATGTGACAAAAATTAGATTATGGTTATATTTTGTATTTATATTTTGTATTTTTATTTGGATGTATTTAATGTTTTTATTTATGAAGATATCGATTTTTTTTGGAAGTCCATCTAATTCTTAACATTTGGTTTATAATTTCAGATTTTGTGCCAGATATCATATTGTTGGGGGATTGTTGCAGGCTTCTCAACAAGTATCATGAATTTTGGTGGGGGCATGACATTTTGGTGGGACTTTAAGAGTAGTTTTTGAAATATATATATGTTAATTTAAAGATTGTCTATGGAGTTTTTGTATTCATCATGTGATACTGTTGAATTGATTAATACGATTAATCTATTATATTGCGAATTTTATATAAATGTAATTTTTTAGTTTTTTATTTCATTGAGTTGGTATATATATATATATATATATATATATATATATATATATATATATATATATTATGATTAATTTAATTACAAAACATAAGAAATATAATTGTGAAATAATACGATTTTTAAATTTTAAAAGATATTGACGGATATTGATACTATAGTAACAATAATTACTGACACTAAAAATCAAATATATGCGATATACTGATACTGCAGTAACAAAATTTACTGACACTATAGTATCACTAAATACTGATGTTATAGTGTCAATAATTTACTGACACTAAAATAGTGTGAGAGATTACTGATACCATAGTGTCAATAATTTTCTGATACTACAGTATTAACGTTTACTGACACTAGAAACTAGTGTCAGTGATTTCTGGCTGCGGCAACACTGACACATTTATATAGTGTCAGTAAAACCCTTTACTGACACTAATTTAGTATCAGTAAAAGCCTTTTTTCTTGTAGTGCTACGTCCTCCAGAATGGTTTCCACATTCTCCTTCATGCAATTCTGATAACACGTGAAGTGCTTGGTCGTGAGTAAGACATTTTAAATAAGGTCCAGAGAATGACCTTTTCAACAACTGTCCGTTGAAGATGGTGAATCTGGCTGCCTGTCTCTGAATTTTTCTCGCTTCGGTTTTGTCATCTGGAAGTAGTCCTTCTTGCAAATATTTCATGAGTGGCGTCATCCATGAGTCGCTTGACGTGATGGTGGTGATCTCTTTGCTTTCTTTCCAAATTGCTGGCCAATTCAAATATACTACTGGAATGGATTGTGGTTTATCCCCCAGCATCGTCGACCCAAGGGTAGCCAATGCGTCTGCTTGAGTATTCTCGCTTCTCGGAACTTTGGTTATTGTAAATTCTTCAAACGTCGACTGGATTTCTTTCACTTTCATTAAGTAGGATGACATTTGAGGATCTCGAGCTTGATATGATCCTTGGAGTTGGTTGACTATCAGTTGAGAATCTGATACCACTTTTATTCTGCTTGCTCCAAGTTCTTTAGCCAAACTGATTCCTGCAATCAACGCCTCATATTCCGCCTCGTTGTTTGTAACCCTGAATCCACATTTGATTGCTTGACATAGTATATCTCCATCAGGAGTAGTGATCACCACCCCAAGACCGCATCCTTTCTTATTGCTGGAACCGTCGACTGCAAGTTTCCAAAGTGATGTGGTTTGGATTGAATTGACTTCTTTATCTATTGAAACTTTCTGATTGAGACTGAAGTCAGCAACAAAATCAGCCAACGTTTGAGATTTGATTGCTGTTCTGGGCTGGTAAGTGATGTCGTGTTCTCCCAATTCAACCGCCCATTTCGTTAATCTTCCAGATAACTCCGGCTTATGAAGAATGCTTCTTAGAGGATACTCTGAATAAACTGTGATCGGGTGTCCCTGAAAGTATGGTCGTAGCTTTCTTGCTGATATTATCAAGGCTAATACCAGTTTTTCCAAATGTGAGTAACGTGATTCCGCATCAAGCAAAGCCTTGCTTACGTAGTAGACTGGTAGTTGGGTGTTGTTGTCTTCTCTGATTAAAACAGCGCTCACAGCTTGATCTGAGACTCCTAAGTATAGGAAGAGCCTCTCATTGTCGAGTGGTTTTGACAACAGTGGAGGCGACGTTAAGTATCGCTTGAGTTCTTTGAGAGCTTCTTCAAAGGCTGGAGTCCACTCAAAGTTTTTTGCTTTCTTTATGGCTGAGAAGAACATAAAACTTTTATCCGTGGACTTGGAGATGAATCTGTTTAAAGCTGCTATTCTTCCTGCTAGCCGCATAACATCTTTTGGGCAGGTAGGAGAGGGAATTTCAAGGATTGATTTGATTTGATCAGTATTTGCTTCAATGCCTCGTCGCGTGACAACATATCCCAAGAACTTCCCAGAAGCTACTCCAAATGCACATTTTGTTGGATTTAACTTAATCCCATATTTATTCATTATGTTGAATGCTTCTCCCAAGTGTTGTAGATGCTGATCAGATCTTGAAGATTTCACCAGCATATCGTCTACATAAACCTCCATTGTTTTCCCAATCTGTTGAGAGAACATCTTATTGACCATTCTTTGATAAGTAGCTCCCGCATTTTTGAGGCCGAAGGGCATCACTTTGTAACAAAAGATGCCTTTATTGGTCACAAATGCTGTTTTCTCTTGGTCGTCTGAATGCATAAGGATTTGATTGTACCCAGAATATGCATCCATGAAACTCAACAATTCATGCCCGGCTGTAGCATCAACCATTTGATCGATATGTGGCAGTGGGAAAGAATCCTTCGGGCATGCCTTGTTCAGGTCTGTGAAGTCAATACAAACTCTCCATTTTCCATTCTTCTTTCGTACTACCACCACGTTTGCTAACCAGTCTGGGAACTGTACTTCTTTGATGGCACCATTTTGTAACAATTTCTGGACTTCTTCATCAATGATCTGATTTCTTTCTGGGGCGAATTTTCTTCTTTTTTGCCGGACAGGAGGGTAGTCTGGATCTCTGTGGAGTTGATGGGTGATCAACCCAGGGTCAATCCCTGTCATGTCTTCATGCGACCATGCGAATCGGTCGTGTTGTTTTTGCAAAAAAATCACTCAAGTCTGCTCGAAGCTTGGGATCCAGATTTGCTCCTATTTGAGTTTTGTGATCTGCATGTTCTGGATGAATTTGGACCTCGTCTAGTTCTTCAATACTTGGGAGTGTAGGCTCCAAAGGATGAGGCCCGTTCTGTAATTGCTATGCCGAATGGATCTTAGCTTTCATTGTTGTCTGGTAGCATCCTCTCGAGGCGATCCTATCACCCTTTATCTCCTGGACCCCCCACTTCGTTGGAAACTTTAGTGTTTGATGATAAGTAGAAGACACGGCCCTCATTTCATGAATCCATGGCCTACCGATGATAAGGTTGTAGGCGGAAGGACAATCCAAGACTAGGAAAGTAGTCATTTGGTTAATTCCTCCTGCGTAGACTGGAAGACTTATTTCTCCCAAAGTAAATTTCTGCTCACCACTGAATCCGATTAACACCGTTGTTCGTTTGTTAACTTTCCCCAGCTCAGCTCCCATATCTGCTAAGGCAGTTGCAAATATGATGTTGGCTGAAGATCCCGTATCTACCAGAATCCGTTTGACCATGAAATTCGCCACCTGTAGAGAGATTACCAAAGCATCATGATGAGGGTTCATACTTCCGGAGTTGCTGTCGTCTAGAAACTCCATCATCAGATTTGTAAATTATTTCTCCATAGTGACTGTGGAATGATGAATGTTTGACATGATAGCCCTGGCATGTCGCTTGGCCGCTGAATACGAAACTCCACTGATCTCCGATCCTTCTGAAATGAAATTCACCGTGTTGTCGATTGGTGGAGGTGGAATTGGTGCTTCTTCATGTCCATCCCTCTCACTTCTTTGAGCAAATGTAGCTTTCCCTTTCTCTGTAAGTAAATCTCTTAGAAATCCCTTGTTCAGCAGCTCTAGGACTTCTAATCTTAATGCCACACATTCAGCCGTCGTATGGCCGTAGTCTCGATGGAATTCACACAATTTACTTGTGTCTTTCTTTTTGAAGTTTTCTCTGCTGCGTGGAGGCCATCTTACTTCATTTCCCATTTTTTTTAACACCAAAACTAATTCTCCTGGAGAAATAGAAAAAATGTAATATGGGAGTCTTGGCTTTTCTGCTTGAACTCTTTCCTGTGTTTTGTATGGCAGGGGTCTTCGATCAAAGTCTCTTCGGAGGGGCTGATGTTCTTTCCTCGGGTGACTCCTTTTCTCTGAATGATGGCTAGGTGTTATTCTTGCAAATTCTTTATGTCGTTTGGATGTATGAAGCGCTCTCTCATTTTGCACATTGGAGGAATTATCTTTCCTTTTATTCCTCTTGTCTTCTTCCCATCTGATTTCAACTTGAGCTCGTGCCATGGCCTGGTCCATTGTGTAGCATCGAAACTTAGTTAATTTTTTGTAGAGTCCATGATTACGCCCAAATATGACTTGCGGTTATCGCAGTATAGCTGGGGTGTCGATTCCTCAGAGAGATGGTTACAGGAACTAATTTACTCAAACAAAAACGTTAACGGTAACTTAATAAATAAAACGATAAAAATTGATAATTAAAGTAAATATAAATAATGTAATGAAAAGATATTTAAAGATAATAGCAGAGAGATATGACAAAGCTTCGAGAATCCCTCTTGCATCGAACTCCTATATTTAGTTATTGATTCTTTTTATTACACAATTGAAGGTTTCACATCTCAAACCAACAACCGGAAAATATTCAATTCTACACATATTCAAAATCTAAGGTAATTAATGATTATTTTCCCTATGTTAACAGCACACAAAAGCCATCGTTACGAGCTATCTAACGTCGACAATATACCCTCAGGCAATACTGCAGCAGAAGACCAACACGCAAAACAACTTTACCAGTCACAATTAAATTCGCAAACCACACATAGAAGAAGCATGACTGGATCTATATGGGATTTGACAAAATATAATTTCTGGATTAATAAATTAAAAGATGATAGAAAATAATAACCATTAATTTTATTAAACGATTAAAAGGATTTGTAGGAATCAAAAACATAAATAATAAAATCCAATATAAGAGTTCATCCCTAGCTTTGCCTAGGGGATTAGTTCATCATAAAAGAAATAAAAATAACCCGGGATTGGAGGGGATTATCTCTCTGAATCATTATGGCTCCGCGTCCTGGCTTTTGCGCTCTGGTTTCTTCTCTCAACTTCTCGCCCCAGCTTCTGTTTTTCTTCTTGGTTCTCAGCCCTCTCGGCTCTCCTCTTTTTTCTTACGTTGATGTTCTTTAAATAATAAATAATTTTGAAACCTAATTTGTTTTGGATCCTCGGCCCACGTGATTTCTCTTTAACTTTTTGAAGTCAACACTTGCTGCTTTTTTTTCTTAATTCATGCACAACACCTTTTCTAATATTCACTTTGCATGAGTTTATAATATTGAAATCCTGACTCATAGCTAGGCCCACGTGACTTAGTCAACAATTTCCGCCGGTTTGGTTCTCTCTGGGTCAAGTGCATGGCGCCATGGCGCTGGTCTTCATTGGCTCAACTGGCGCTGTGGCGCCATTGATCTTCTCTTTGGTGGCGCCATGGCGCCTAATTCTCTGGATTTTGTATGGGAGTATGGCGCCATGGCGCCAGTACAATTTCTCACTGACTCCTGCTTTTCGCGTTCTCGGCTCCTGTGTCCATGTATTACTATTCCTACAAATAAAAATCACTAAATTAGTTTAAATAATGAATATTTCTAAATTAATATAACAATAGAAATTATGTAATAAAATATAAAATATATAACTAAATACTTAACAATAAACCCAGATAAGTGATGTTTCAAAGTACATTTTCATGCACTTATCACAATCCTCAACCAGCTTATTGCTAGTCCCTAGCAATTCAAGCGTAAAATAAAATGATAATTAAATAAATAAACTATCTAAGCCACTTTCGTAAGGATCACGATTGCATTTAGCGTATGCAACAAGCCTTTAAACCCATAGGTGTCCCTAGTGGACGAGTTATAGTCTCGTGATGGCTTACAGCGACGACACCCACAAACGTCATTCAAAACACACAATCAAACAAAATAAAAATTAAATAATCCCAATAGTTTCACATAATTTTTGTCCTCAGAGAATGCATAGTAATGAAATCAGAGAACCTTCAAAGTACTCAACGCAACTCAAATCTAAATCTTTGAATAAATCATCTAAGCTAGACTCATAGTGTGTGTGTGATAAGGTTCATTCACAGCTTTATTCCCAGGTAAGTCTACTCAATGATTTCATTTAAAAATCGGGATCGATGGGTCAAACCAACTTAGATATCTCAATTAAGCTATGTAGTTGCTTTTATGTGTGCTCAATATGGTATGATTTCTTTTTTTTTTCTTTCTTGTCTCTTGTTGCTTTTCTTTTGAATTTTTCTTTTCTTTCTCTTTTGCTATTTTTTTTTCTTTCAACACACCTACCCTTTAAGGTAGCATTTCTCCTCATGGTGGTCCTAATACTCGCCCATGGGTAGCTTCACGCTTATCGGTTATAGGTGGTTCATTTTCTTTCTTCAGATACTTTTTCTTTTATTTGCAACCATACCTTACGTCATAACACAAGCAAATTAGGATAGATATATAAGCAAACAGTCATTCATCGATTTTTCAATTTCTTCAACTAGTCACATTGTTAACTACTCATGCTTTCACTGCTAAAAACCATAATTAAGTGCTTACGAGTCTAACATAGATAAACTGTTCAAATCATCAGATAAAAGTACATTAAAGGACTTATTGTTTCTAAGATTTCATCCTAACACAAACAATGTCATCATAGGAACTATGTTTAACTATCAAGGACTAAAAACAAACAAAACAATCAATTTTTTTTTTAAAATAAATGTATTTAAGACAAGTTATGCGTATGCATACACACCCCCACACTTAAAACTTGCATTGTCCTTAATGTAAGATAAATGTAAAGAAAAAGGATTAAGGAACAACACTACCAGGCGCGGAGTTGATCAGGTTCCTGCTGGTGAGACTTTGGTTGTGTGGTTGTGTAGGTTGTGATAACTCCTATATAAACACTCATGCAAATAGAAAAATAAAACATGCAATTAGCACACAATAAAATAAAACTAAATAAAATAAAATAAAATAAAATACATACGCAATGGTTGCCTCCCCGCTAGCGCTAAGTTTAACGTCTTCAGCCAGACACAAGCACTCAAGTTATCATGGTGGTTTCCATCGAGCGTACTGATTAAGGCATGCGAGAGAATGATTGTCTAGCTGTGGCAGTTTATCCACTAATCCATGGTCTGGTGGCTGAAATTTGGTACTGCACATAAGGAAAGATTCACTCAATCTCCTCTTTAACCTCACATGTATCATCTTTAATTGAGCATTAACTCTCATTTTCTTCCTTTTTCGATTCTTAGGGACCAGTTTCAGTTCAGAAGGATTTGATTCAGGTTGTAGAGACACTATTTCCGGTAGAACTACTTCTAACATGTATGAGTAATGACACTCACCCTCACCCTGTGATTGTTTTTCAACATTTGGAACTGGAACTCTCATTGTGGGCCTAAGTTCTTGTGGGAAAGGTACTCTAATTTGAAATGATGGCACATGTTCTTCCTGATGGGTATATGCACTACTATCCTTGGGGTCATCTATAATGTTGGAGGTATTATGCATTCCTACATCTTTACCGCTCCTAGTGATTCTGACATCAACACCTCTTATCCTGGATACCTCATGATTAGCCTGTGCCATGTGCTGACCTAGTGGATTAGGTTGAGTTTCGGATGATAATTTTCCTTGTTCTTGCACACTCAGGACATTAGTCAATTTAGAGATTTGACTCTTAATTTCCTTTTGGTCTTCAGTTACCTGAACTATCAACGACTCAATCCTTTGATTTGTTTTATTCTGGGCTTCCACAATGGCCTTTTGGGCCTCCATAAATGCTTGCACATTATCCTCTAGGGAATTCCTAAGAACTTCATGTATGTGATACTGGGGGGAACTATAATCTCTAGGTGGTGGTGCTTGAATAGGTTGATGAGACTCATGTCTCCAACTAAGATTGAGATGGTTCCGCCAACTAGGATTATAGGTATCTGGATATGGTGTATAAGGGTTATGGTACATCCCTAAAGTACTGTAGTTTTCCTCATTTGTACCCCTCATTTCACTGTACACGGGACACTCTTGGGATTCTAGCTGGGCTACTGAATGCATTGTCTTGCTGTCTTTGGCTATTAAGGCTCCTATCTGTCTAGTTAACAGCTCAACTTGTGTCTTAAGGCTATCCTCTTCCCTAAAGTGTTGTAGGCTTCTGCTAGAAAAAGTGTGTGTCAAATCAGTGTTATCTACGGCATTGGGTCCAGTCCAAAGTATGAGATTTCTTAGCTTGGTCATCTAAATACTCGAGTGCCTCATCAGGGTCCTTTCGGATAAACTCACCATTGCACATTGTCTCAACGAATTGGCGCTCCCTATGTGTCAATCCATC
Source organism: Zanthoxylum bungeanum (assembly GCA_019454045.1). Lineage (NCBI taxonomy): Eukaryota > Viridiplantae > Streptophyta > Magnoliopsida > Sapindales > Rutaceae > Zanthoxylum > Zanthoxylum bungeanum. Next base: position 3,218 of record SKCR01051304.1, on the reverse strand, counting down.
ATAGAAATAGCTTACTAAACGCCAACTCTCATATCCATGGTGAGTGCAACTAGCTAACAACTCTTTATACCTCTTCCACGTTTCATAAAGGGTCTCACTGTCTCTCTGGGAAAAGGTGGAGATTTTTCTTTTCAAAGCATTAGTCTTATGGTGTGGGAAGTATTTGTCGAAAAATGCCTGGGTCATCTCGCCCCACGATCCTATTGACCTAGGTATTAAAGAATACAACCAGCTCTTAGCTCTATCCTTAAGGGCAAAGGGAAAGAACTTAAGTCTAATTGTGTCAGTGGTTCCAAACCGGTCATGGAAGGTTGCTACTACCTCTTCAAATTCCCTAATGTGCACGTAAGGATTCTCGCTCTCTAAACCGTGAAAAGTTGGAAGATATTGTATCATTCCAGGCCTAAAGTCTATGTGTGGTGCATTAGGAGGAAACATGATGCATGAAGGTGTAGCTGTGAGAGTTGGGTGGCGATACTCTTCAAGAGTCCTCCTAGGTGGTCTCTCGTATTCACTCATGTTATGTGCGCTAGACGCGGATGATGTAGAAAAAGGATTTTCAAATATGTTCTCAGAGTCTGAGCTTTCTTCTTCTGTCCTAACAAATCTACCGAATATCTCCCTACGTCTAGACATTAAATTTAAGTTCAAATAATACGAGAAATAAAATAAAATAAAAATAAACGAATAAATAAATAAATAAAAAGAATAAACTAAAACTTAAAATCTAACTAAAGCTAAAACAGAAATAAAATAACTAAAATAAAATACTAAAATAAAAGACTAGAAAAAATAAAAAGAACTAATTAAAAATAAAATACTAAAAATGCTAATAGAAAATAAATAGGCGAATAATAAATGAATAAAATAAAATACTAATAATAATAAAAAAAATGCAACGAAGTTACCGCTTCGTTGTTGACTAAGCAAACCTGGTCCTTTTGCTTGTAAACCGTCTCCCCGGCAACGGCGCCAAATTTTGATTACGCCCAAATATGACTTGCGGTTATCGCTGTATAGCTGGGGTGTCGATTCCTCAGAGAGATGGTTACAGGAACTAATTTACTCAAACAAAAACGTTAACGGTAACTTAATAAATAAAACGATAAAAATTGATAATTAAAGTAAATATAAATAATGTAATGAAAAGATATTTAAAGATAATAGCAGAGAGATATGACAAAGCTTCGGGAATCCCTCTTGCATCGAACTCCTATATTTAGTTATTGATTCTTTTTATTACACAATTGAAGGTTTCACATCTCAAACCAACAACCGGAAAATATTCAATTCTACACATATTCAAAATTTAAGGTAATTAATGATTATTTTCCCTATGTTAACAGCACACAAAAGCCATCGTTACGAGCTATCTAACGTCGACAATATACCCTCAGGCAATACTGCAGCAGAAGACCAACACGCAAAACAACTTTACCAGTCACAATTAAATTCGCAAACCACACATAGAAGAAGTATGACTGGATCTATATGGGATTTGACAAAATATAATTTCTGGATTAATAAATTAAAAGATTATAGAAAATAATAACCATTAATTTTATTAAACGATTAAAAGGGTTTGTAGGAATCAAAAACATAAATAATAAAATCCAACACAAGAGTTCATCCCTAGCTTTGCCTAGGGGATTAGTTCATCATAAAAGAAATAAAAATAACCCGGGATTGGAGGGGATTATCGCTCTGAATCATTATGGCTCCGCGTCCTGGCTTTTGCGCTCTGGTTTCTTCTCTCAACTTCTCGCCGCAGCTTCTGTTTTTCTTCTTGGTTCTCAGCCCTCTCGGCTCTCCTCTTTTTTCTTACGTTGATGTTCTTTAAATAATAAATAATTTTGAAACCTAATTTGTTTTGGATCCTCGGCCCACGTGATTTCTCTTTAACTTTTTGAAGTCAACACTTGCTGCTTTTTTTTCTTAATTCATGCACAACACCTTTTCTAATATTCACTTTGCATGAGTTTATAATATTGAAATCCTGACTCATAGCTAGGCCCACGTGACTTAGTCAACAATTTCCGCCGGTTTGGTTCTCTCTGGGTCAAGTGCATGGCGCCATGGCGCTGGTCTTCATTGGCTCAACTGGCGCTGTGGCGCCATTGATCTTCTCTTTGGTGGCGCCATGGCGCCTAATTCTCTGGATTTTGTATGGGAGTATGGCGCCATGGCGCCAGTACAATTTCTCACTGACTCCTGCTTTTCGCGTTCTCGGCTCCTGTGTCCATGTATTACTATTCCTACAAATAAAAATCACTAAATTAGTTTAAATAATGAATATTTCTAAATTAATATAACAATAGAAATTATGTAATAAAATATAAAATATATAACTAAATACTTAACAATAAACCCAGATAAGTGATGTTTCAAAGTACATTTTCATGCACTTATCAGTCCACTATCACAAAGTAACCCATTTCTGAAAGCTTCCACAGCTGTCGGCTGATGTAGATCTGGAATCGATATCCTCTCCTTGTTGAAACGGGCCACGTAGCTTCGCAAGGATTCACCCTTCCGTTGCTGGATGGTATTAAGGTCGTCAGTAGTTTTTTCAAGTTTGCAAGAGCTGGCGAAATGCTCCACAAACTTGTCTGCTAACTGTTGATAGGACTTGATGGATCTATATGGTAGATTGATGAACCACGTACGGGCAGGGCCTCCCAAAGTTTCTCCAAATCCTCTGCACATACCTGCTTCCCATTGAAGAGGAGCCAAGCCAGTCGACATCATTTTGTACTTGTAATGGATGACGTGGTTGTCTGGGTCTGTGGATCCATCATATAGTTTCATGTCGGGTGGACTGAACTTCCGCGGTAACTCAACGGATGTAATGTTTTCCATGAAGGGGGTGTCAGAAATGGTTCCAGCTCTGCTCTTCTTTATTGGTAGTTTCACTCCTGGTAGGCTGGACATGATTGCTTCTTTGAATTCCTTCATTTCCCTTCTCATAGCAATGGCAACTTGTTGAGCTTGGTTGAGGGGAGAATTTGGTAGGTCCCTCTGGTCCTCATCATTTGATGGAATGTTATCTGTTGTTTCGTTGAATGCTCCCAAGAGATTAACTGGTGTGATACGGTTATTGGGCTGATCTGAGATATCATGATGCCGAGATGGGGATGAAATTAACTCCAACTGTTTCTGAAGGTTGATGTTGGAATTACGAATGGTCAAGTTTTCCTCTTCTAAAGCTTTTAATCTCT
>SKCR01051303.1:0-38147 GCA_019454045.1 Zanthoxylum bungeanum | reverse complement strand
AAATATCGAACCCGAACGCGTGAGTGCACGTGGGCCCACTTTCATTTGGAAACGTGTGGGGCCCACATGACACTTGTCATTATTTGTATTTTTTAATCAAGATGCAATGCATGAAGATAGTGTACAAAGCACTCAAGGGTAATGCATGGAAATTGAGTGTTAGACACTCTAAGTCTTTGCATGGTTTGTGTTATATTTATATTATTATTTAATATAATTATGGCATAAATATAAATTGATTTTTGAAACACAAAAATCAGTCTTGCTCCTCTCCCTCTCTTGACCGAAACAGTGAACAGTTTTTGGCTCTCCTTCTTCTTCCATTTTCTTAAGACTTTGTGAAGAAAGTGTACAAGTTTGGAACTTTAATACATAAGTTTGGCTAGCAACATCAAGGGATCATACAAGGTGATATGGGAAACTCATCTTAGAGCTTGGAAGGATCAAATTCAAGCTTGGAGCTTCTCTTCACTGCTTGGCGGAATCTTCACTGCACAAAGGAGTAATTTTGCTTCATCCATTGCATCCACATTTGGTTTTTGTGAGTATTGTTTCCGCCATTACTTCAATCTAATTCATTCTTATATATCTTGCTTGGTTTTTGATCTTGGGACATGGTTATTAGATTTCCAACATTTTGACTCTGGGACCAGGGGACTCCAAACCTAGTGGGATGCATCAGTATTATTCCTTTCTCGAGCTCATCCTCTGGGCATACATACAAAATAAACACTAGAGTGGGGGGTTAGACCGTTGTACGATCTAAGTGAATGGATGAGAAACTAACATACTAAAATCAAAAATTAGGTTTTAAAACCATAGTTTCAGAAATCACTTTATATAAAATCTCTTTTTTGGAAAACTTCGTCTGAAATCTCTTTAATAAAATTGTCTTCTGAAAACTGCTTTTGAAACTCTTGTTTCTGAAAACTATTTCTAATATCTGAATTCTGAAAACTGAGTTCTAAAATCTGATAACTGTGAGCTGCTCTGTATCTGAACCTTGACTTATGAGGGCGTTACATATCGCGTCTCCCCCATACCTAACTGTAGCCAGCAATTGTAAAATCCAGACTTTGGGGCATTACGTATCGACATCTCCCAAAAGCATGCCACTACTGTATCTGAAACCGGTGGTCTGGCACTTTGTTCTTGGCCTTCTCTCTTTCCCTTCTAACTATCTGATGGTTCTTCCATTTCTGGGTCAAGCGGTCAGATTTCAAAGCTTTTAGTTCGTCTCATGTAGGTCTGAGAACCTGAAACACAGAAATAGAATATAAAATGTAAAAAGAAATAGATACAGGTAAAGGTAAAGGTATCTACCTCAAACTAATAGTGAAAGATAAAAAGTCCCCAGGAAAACAGCGCCAAAAACTTGATCGGTGCGTAATCACATGCCTATAACGCAAGCGCACGTATCGTTCAAGTAGTATAAAAAGTATCGATCCCACGAGGACTTAATACCTAAAGCTATTAATTTATGAAGTCAAATTATAACGAGTATCTAATGGATGATTGTTTGATTGGATGGTGACTTTAAATTTAAAACAAGTAAATAAAATTGCGCGGAAGTAAATTGATGAAAATTCAATATTATTAAAACTATCTAGGGTTGTGAATCTTTCCAATATCTTTTAAAGATGAAGTGGTTCTCTCATGTTTGTGAAAGTATTAGTTTACTAACCTGGAACACACGAAATTATGCAAAAGTCTAAGTCGATGGTCAGATTCAAATACCCAGTGTAATCCAATTAATCATATGTCTATGTAACCAAGTTACTTGAATCTTTAAGATTAAGTTCCAATTATGGCTACCCCCGCCCGAAGATATATATATCCTGTAAGGAAATCTATTAAAGGGTTATCTATCCTCAAGGAAGATCGTGGGCTATAAGTCTAAGGCTGTGAAACCTTAAAATTCCTTTGTAAGTTTATTTTAAGTTTACCAGATCAATCTTATTAATGGCCAGTTAACAGGAAGCATTAAGCTTAAGACTTAATAAGTAAACCGTTATATTACCCAAACCTTAAAATAACCACTTATAAACCGTTGATTTTGGAATTCATCACAACCCTAGATAACGAACTTAGTTACGACACATACTAAGGCTAGTAAAAACTAAATAAAATAAAAGACATAAAGTAAATATTGAAAATAAAAAAGTAAATGCTGGAAGTAAATGTTGGAAAGAAATGCTGGAAAATTAAAATGAAAAGTACAATAAAGAAAATGTTGGGGGTTAGAGGATCCATTTTTATTACTACTATTTTGATATCTCCCTTATTACAATATATTAACTTTGCGTGATATTACCACCAACCATAGGCGTGGCTTGGTTATCATGATTTCAGTCTAATTAATAATTAATTCCAACCGACCATAGGCGGTATCCTCATTAATTCAGGTTAAAATAAATTTCATTAAGTCCAACCGACCATAAGACAGTATCCTCATTAAGTCAGTTTTTAAATAGTTTATATATTATAATTAATGGAGATTAATCTAAATTTTATAATAAAATCTTAACATTTACCCCAGCATGGGGGAGTTGCCTCCTTATTGCTGAAAAGTAAATACTGATGAAAAGTAAATACAAGTGAAGTAAATTACGTAAAATGTAAATTAAAATTAAATGCTGAAAGTAAAAGACTTGAAAAGTAATTAAAAGAAAGTGCAAATGCGAAAACTAATTACTGAAGCGTAAATAAACAACAAGTTACAACTTTAGTATTTTTAAGGAATCCTTAGAAGAAAGCATGAATTTACAAATGAAAATTCGACTCAATTTATAGAGAAATTTTTGCTCCACGCCAACCCTTGCTCGCGCGACGCGCCGTTGATGATGGACGCATGGCTCTGGCTTCACAGGATGGTGACACATGGCACAGCTTGAATGATTAACTCAATTATTTGGCTCGCGTCGTGACAAACGTAAGGGTTTGTGTTGCGTCTCGACGCTGATGTCACCATGACTAAATAATGACGTTATCTATCGGTACATGTGATGGTGACACTCGTCCCAGCGCATGTAGTAGATTTTGACATGTGGAAGGCGCACGAGCAGATTTTTGATACGTGGTATACGCACGTTAGCAGACTGCCTGTTGGTTTCTATTATATGTCCCAAGAAAAGATTAAGCATATGAAATACAACAAGAATATATTAAAAGATGAAGTATGGCGGAATCATACTTACAAAGCTTTTGTGATGAGAAGTGATGAAGAAAATCTTTGAATCTCCAAGCTTCAAGTTTCGGCCAAGGGAGGAGAAGAAGAGTTGAAGCTCCAAGCTTTGTGTATTCCAAGCTCTTTGATGGTTTCCCTATCACCTCCTTTGATCCTTCAATGTGCTAGCAAATGGAGAAAAGAAAATCAAATCTTCTTTGCCCTAATGGAAGCCACGGCATTTGTGAGAGAGAGGAGAGTTGATTGATTTGTTACAAAAAATCAATTATATTTATGCCATAATATTTATTAAATTAATAATAAACTTATGACACAAATCATGCAATGGCTTAGAGTGTCAAACACTCAAACTCCATGCAAAACCATTGAGTGTATTGTACACTATCACCATGCAATGTATTAACAATTAAATAATGCATATAATGACATGTGTCATGTGGGCCCCACACGTTTCCAAATGAAAGTGGGCCCACGTGCACTCACGCGTTCGGGTTCGATATTTCCGAAATACCGAACTTACGTCGCGACGTTAATTAAATCGAATTTAAATAAATAATTGCGCCTAGCGAAATTATTATTTACGTCGCTAACGAATTAATTCTAAATTAACTCGTTTGCCCGAATTAAAATCTAATTTTAATTTCGCGTCGAAATCGAATTTCGATTATTATATCGAATATAATAATTTTATCGATTAATTCAAATTAATCGTTCTCTCTCTAAATAAGGCACTTTATCCAAGATAAAGTTTCTCCGCAATTAATCCAAGATTAATTAAGTCCGAATCAAATATCATAGGTGAATCTTCAGGAAGCGACCCAAGAGATCTCCGGATATGTTGGCAGTAAATACGGTCGTCGGATAATCCGAACACGTACGTACCTCGTACTACGTTTTACCGATTCACAAGACAAGGTTGGCTTCTAGCAAAGCGCCATGCCTACCCAATTCTCCAGAAATATTCTTACTGGAATATTAGATCTATATCAAGCGTAGTATACCGTAGTATTGCGTACATCGATCCAGTATCGGACGATCACATGTTAGGCCTGGGGCTGGAAATGTGTCTGCCCCGTACGAAACATATATCGGACATCAAGCAACTAGTCTCTTTAAATCGGACAATCCTGACCTGGTCATATTGTCCCGACGGTTGCAACCTTTTATAGAGTACTAGTTCTGTGTCCTGCGTGATCATCACCTCCATATGTCTGAAGTGATACTTCCATCTCGACATCACATCCAGTACACTACGATTCTCGATAAACCCAGAAGAGGTGTACACAGAACCGGTTAAGGTCCCCAACCACCAAAACCAAAGTTTACCGATTGTCGCAAGTACTAGCGATGTAAGTCTCAGGTTAAGACCATATACACCTACCCTGATGCGGCCTCCCATAGACACGCAGACATACTACCAATGGGATTCCGCGGGGTCTATCCAGAGCGAAGCTGTTTTCCGTACCATCGGTAAAACACAACCTCCTATCGCACTTGCATAAGTATCCAATACTTAAATATATGAGAACTATGCCGTTGTGCCCTCACAACGTGCACAAGCGCAATACTAGTCTATTCCGCATTATCGATGTCCGATCTCGATAATACTCCGACTAGGGATATTTAATGATTAAACCTTTATGGATTGATACTGTCTCATATCATCTCAATCCGGTATTAATCATATGGACTTTCGCCATTTATATATCAAAGTAAATAATATTACAAAACGGCAAAAGGCAATTTCATTATCACATAGTTAATTTTGTACAATAATACAATATCATTTACAAACAGTGACGCTATGGGACATAATGTCTAACAATCTCCCACTTGGCCTATAGCCAGTCACTCAAGCATCTAATACCCGAACTATGTATGTGTCGTTCAAAAACTTGCTGAAGAACAGCCTTCGTCAGCGGATCTGCAATGTTGTCATCTGATGTGACCTTCTCGACCTTTACATCGCCACGATGTATAATCTCCCGAATCAGATGGTAACGTCGAAGAACATGCTTGGACGTTGATGATTGGTTACCTTGGTTCCTTAGTGTGCTATAGCCCCGTTATTGTCACAATACAATGGAACGGGCTCAGCTGCTAACGGAACTACTCCTAATCCGATTAGGAACTTTCGGATCCAAACTGCCTCCTTTGCTGCTTCAGATGCAGCGATGTACTCCGCTTCTGTTGTTGAATCGGCAACAGTATCTTGCTTGGAAGATTTCCAGCTCACTGCTCCGTTATTCAAACAAAAAATGTACCCGGATTGCGACTTGTAGTCATCCTTGTCGGTTTGGAAACTTGCATCGGTATACCCAGATACCGCAAGTTCTCCACCTCCATAAATTAAGAAAGCATCCTTAGTTCGTTTAAGATACTTAAGGATATTCTTAACTGCTATCCAGTGACCTTCACCTGGATCGGCCTGATAGCGACTGCACATGCTCAAAGCATATGAGACATCAGGTCGTGTACATATCATGGCATACATGATCGATCCGACTGCCGAGGCGAACGGTATCCGACTCATGTTGTCTCTCTCTTCCTGAGTCTTAGGACACATGTCCTTAGACAGAGAGGTACCACGTACCATTGGAACCAATCCCCTCTTGGATTGTTCCATGTTGAATCGCTTCAACACTTTATCAATGTATGTACTCTGGGAGAGTCCAAGCAGCTTTCTAGATCTATCCCGGTAGATCTTTATTCCAAGAATAAAGGCTGCTTCTCCCAGATCTTTCATGGAGAATTTTAATGAAAGCCAAGCTTTCACCGACGTTAGCATGGGAATGTCATTGCCTATAAGCAATACGTCGTCGACATAAAGGACAATAAAAGTAAGTGCTCTCCCACTAACCTTCTTGTATACACAAGGGTCATCTGCGTTTTGCACGAAATCATATTCTTTTATGATCTCATCAAAACGCTGATTCCATGACCGATGTGATGCTTGCTTCAATCCATAAATGGATCGATTTAACTTACAAACCTTGTTTGCAAGTCTTGGTACGATAAAACCGTCAGGCTGTTGCATATAAACATCCTCCAAAAGGTTTCCGTTAAGGAAAGCGGTTTTAACGTCCATCTGCCATATCTCGTAGTCGAAATATGCAGCTATTGCAAGCATTATCCGAATGGATTTAATCATGGCAACGGGTGAGAAGGTTTCGTCATAATCAATACCATATTGTTGACGATACCCCTTCGCTACAAGCCTAGCTTTGTACGTTTGTACGTTGCCATCCATGTCGGTCTTCTTCTTGAAGATCCATCTGCATCCAATAGGCTTTACGCCTTCTGGTGCATCAACCAGTGTCCAAACTTGGTTGGCGTACATGGAATCCATCTCGGACTTCATGGCTTCTTGCCATAAAGCGGAATCGATATTTTGTATCGCTTCCTCATACGTAGCCGGCTCATTATCCTCAATAAGATTAATATCTACATGAGGTGAGATCAGGAACCCATACCTCTCAGGTACTGTTCTGACTCTCTCCGACCTACGCGGTCCTTGTGTATGTGAAGTTTGTGGTACAGACTCATCCCGGACGGTCTGTTCTTGTTCCGTCGTTGATTCATTGCCAGGAACAGTATCACTACGATCTTCATCGAGTTCTACTTTCCTCCCACTTACCACTGCATTTATAAAATCCTTCTCAAGGAAAAATGCTTGTAGAGCAACAAATACTTTGTTCTCTTGTGGGTGATAGAAGTAATATCCTTTGGTTTCCCTAGGATATCCTACGAAAAGGCATTTATCAGATTTGGGTTCAAGTTTGGTACCTTCCAAACGTTTAACATATGCCCAGCATCCCCAAATCTTCAGGAAAGAGAAAACCTGGTTTCCTTCCTGTCCATATCTCATATGGAGTCTGTTCAACAGACTTCGACGGTACCTTATTCAAAATAAGTATAGCACTGTTTAATGCGTATCCCCAGAAGGATATTGGTAGCTCAGTGCGACTCATCATTGACCTTACCATGTCCAACAAGGTGCGGTTTCTCCGTTCGGACACACCGTTTAATTGCGGTGTTCCAGGAGGAGTCCACTGTGAAAGAATACCATATTCTTTCAAGTAATCTTGAAACTCATAACTTAAGTATTCGCCACCACGGTCTGACCGTAATGTCTTAATACTCTTCCCTGTTTGTTTCTCCACTTCGTGTCGAAACTCTTTGAATTTCTCAAAAGTTTCCGACTTGTGTCTCATAAGATACACATAACCGTAACGAGATGCATCATCTGTAAAGGTTACGAAGTAGTGAAGAAATCCACCTCTAGCCTGGCTAGACATGGGCCCGCATACGTCAGTATGAACGAGAGCCAACAGTTCTGTGGCACGTTCACCTTTACCGCTAAAAGGTGATTTAGGCATTTTGCCTAAAAGACAAGATTCGCAGACGTCATATGAATTGGGATCAAATTCGTCCAAGTACCCACTCTTCGAAAGTGTGGATATGCGAGTCTTGTTGATGTGTCCTAGACGACAATGCCACATATAAGCTTCATCTTTTAGATTACTCCTTTTGAGCCTTTTGTTTGTCATTTTAGGAGATTCATTTATATTCAAAATATAAAGACCGTTATTTGCAACAGCTGTGCAAATTTCTGCATCATTTTTATATAAATAACACCCAGTGTTTCTAAATACAAAAGTGTAACCCTGCTGGGTTAACAAGGATACAGATATAATATTCCTAGTTAAACTAGGTACAAAATAACAGTTCAAAAGTTTAAGTACATGCCCTGAGGGCAGTTCTAAAACAAAAGTCCCTACGGCCAAAACAGCAACTGGTGTTCCGTTTCCGACCCGTAGATCCATCTCCCCTGATGCCAGCACCCTGCTATCCTGCAGATCCTGCACATCAGTACAAATATGAGCACCACAACCAGAATCAAAAATCCAATTTTTAAAACTAGAAGTATTCATATTTATCTCAATAACAAACATACCAGAGGCGATAGCCTTGCCAGCCTTGATATCCTCCCTCTGCCCTTTGCCCATTCGGCAGTCACGTTTCCAGTGACCCCTCTTGCCGCAGTTGAGGCAGATGTCGCGAGATTTGTCCTTGGCTTCCTAGAAGCCACTGTCAACTTGCCTTTGCCCTTGTTCTTGAACTTCTTCTTCCTCGCACCTCCAATTGCCTTGGGCCCAGCCCTTGGCGCATGAGAGGTCGATGCATAATGCGCCTCGCGCTTGCTCCCCTTTAGGAGTTCCTTTCGGACTCCTTCAGCACGGACAACAACTCTCCAAGAGTGTCGTCAGTGTCCATCAACTTATAGTTGATGATGATTTGTTTCCAAGTATCGGGTAGCGATTGTAATAGCATATCAATCGTCAGCTCTGCCTCCAAGACAATGCCCATCTTGGCTAACTCATCTATGTCAGCGATCATTTGAGTCCCGTGGGCCTCAACTGATGCGCCGTCTGTCATCCGGGAGCGGAAGAGTTTCCTTACTAGCTCGTACCTCTCCATCCGCTTGTTGGTGCGGTGGAGATCACGCAATCTTGCCATCATGTTATAGGGATCCAAGTCCCTGTTCTGGCGTCTGAAATGCTGGGTCATTGCAGCTAGCATAACTGACTGAGCTTGGTCACAATCGTCACTATGAGTCTTCCATAACTCTAGCTCCAGTGGCTCAGTGGGTTTAGGCGGGAGAGGTCTCTGAATAGTATACAGTACCCTCTCAGCCCCAAGCACTATCTTGAGGTTCATTTCCCAGTCGGCAAAGTTTGTCCCTTTGAAGACATTATCGCCCATGATTATGTCGCGGACATTACCTTTGCCAGTCATCTTGACAACTATAGTCCAACTATAAAGTCAACGATGTTATGGGTACAGTCAAACTGTTACAAGCAAAATAACAATATATTAGTCCAACTAATTATTAAATATTGACGAAATAATTTTGAAAGACGCGTAAGGCTAAGTATCTGAACGAAATTGCAAATTCAATAATAGCCTCCCACTATTTTCTTCAAGTCTCTAACCCTCTGTAGAGAACTCGGGAAATCGAATTTCCTAGTGGGCTAGGATCCCGTTAAATAACACACAACCTTGACTTTGGCCAATAAAAGCTGTATGCTATTTAACTTAGGTAGATCTCTATGATCAATTGGATCTCATCCAATTCCTAGATCCGGTTAGGTGGACATCCAAGTCCGAAACATATGTATAATGTCAATGTATCCATTACATTTTCCTAACCCTATCCTCCGAATCATCTAGGCCTTGGCTTTGGCCAAAAACAAACCTAATGATTCCAGTTAAGCGGGACCCATTGACGAGGAAAGTTTCGTAATCAATGTCATTGGACAAAAAGTGATCTTGACTTTGGCCAATAAAAATCACGATTTGGACAAGACACCGATATGCAACAAAACTCTCATGATTCAAGTACATCCTTGATTGACAAAGGTCTTGACTTTGGTCAAAACAAACCAATGCCAACTTCGGATCTTGAACAAGAATCATTCAATGGAAGGATATTTGCTTAATATAAATTGAGGGATTTTCGCGTAATTGGCAACCAATTTATTTATCTTTGTTAGGTCTCATCATATACACCCTTAAGCATGCTTCTAAAACATCATAAAGCGCGTAAAGTAAATTAATAGTGATATGCGGATGGATATATAAACAACTTGTTCCTAGAACAAATCACTCCCTTTCCTCTCCCGCTAGCACTATTCTACTCTTACCCAATTACATAATACAATAAGAGAAACCTCATTTACATTGAGGGGAATTAGGTGAGAAGAGAATACAAAGAGATAAAGAGATAAGGCTGGACACGCAGGTCCAATTTATAAATTCCAAATTTACAATAATTCTAAAATTACCCTTTCCCTTCTAATATCCATCCGATATACACTATTCATTCATCACATACATATATATTCAAACAAGACATGCTTTACAACCAATCTAATCCAATTAATTAGTCTTTGTTAAGTGATCATCCAATGTTCAAACAACGGTTTGATTTTGCGCGAGTCCAACTCGATTGAGAATAAGTACATAAGGTACGAATTCGCGAATTATATCGAACTACTTATTAAATCTAATTTAATTCGTATTCAATACTAATTCAATTATTTAATTCCAAATTAAATGTTTACACTTTTAATGTGCTTTAAAGACTTAGATTCTAAATCTAATTCTATTGGGTCTCAAAGCCCAACTAACATCCAATGTTTAATTTAATTCAAGTCAAATGGGCTTTCAATTGATTTATTAAGGCTTGGGCTTTGGTCAATGTGGGTCAAACCCAATTACCAAGCCCAAATAAGGAATCACCCTTAAATGCCATAAAACCAATTTTAAGCCCATAAGGCCCAATTAAATTTTTAAAGCCCATTATATTATATTTGGACTTAATGGAGTGATTTAGGCCCAAATTGGATCCAATCCTTTTGGCCCAAATCTACTTGGTCAACCAAGCCCATTATGCCCAAATACAATATTAAAGCCCAATTCACCAATTAAGCCCATTAATTAAATTTTAATATTCCAAACATTAAAGTCCAATTAATTAAAGTGTAAAACCAAGATTAATATATTAAACCAAATATTTCAAAAATACCCATTTAATTTATTAATCATCTATTGTTCAAAACATATGTCCAACATTAATTTGAACAAAAATCAAGTCCATTTTCATGTCCATTATCATTCGGCCAAGTGAGAATTTTTGTGTCGATTTGTTTTTCAATCCGATTGAATTACTAATCTACGTCCCGTATACGTTTTAAGTCATCCAATGATCTTGTACACAAAAAATTCCAATACATCCAATGTTCATACCCATTCGGCCGGCCAAGGTTACATTTTTGGGAAAAATCATCCAATGCATTTTTCTCAAAATTGATTCCATATAACATCATTCTATATACATGTAAGCATACTCATTCATCAAATTTCACAAGAACATGCTTCAATCATTTTACCCAAATTTTAACCTAAAGTATTTCATGCTTAACCATGGCTCCATGATACCATTGTTGGTTTCTATTATATGTCCCAAGGAAAGATTAAGCATATGAAATACAACAATGAATATATATTAAAAGATGAAGTATGGCGGAATCATACTTACAAAGCTTTTGTGATGAGAAGATGAAGAAAAAAGAAAATCTTTGAATCTCCAAGCTTCAAGTTTCGGCCAAGGAGGAAGAAGAGTTGAAGCTCCAAGCTTTGTGTATTCCAAGCTCTTTGATGGTTTCCCTATCACCCTTTGATCCTTCAATGTGCTAGCAAATGGAGAAAAGAAATCAAATCTTCTTTGCCCTAATGGAAGTCACGGCATTGTGTGAGAGAGAGAGGAGAGTTGTATTGATTTTTGTTACCAAAAATCAATTTATATTTATGCCATAATATTTATTAAATAATAATAAACTTATGACACAAATCATGCAATGGCTTAGAGTGTCAAACACTCAAACTCCATGCAAAACCATTGAGTGTATTGTACACTATCACCATGCAATGTATTAACAATTAAATAATGCATATAATGACATGTGTCATGTGGGCCCCACACGTTTCCAAATGAAAGTGGGCCCACGTGCACTCACGCGTTCGGGTTCGATATTTCCGAAATACCGAACTTACGTCGCGACGTTAATTAAATCGAATTTAAATAAATAATTGCGCCTAGCGAAATTATTATTTACGTCGCTAACGAATTAATTCTAAATTAACTCGTTTGCCCGAATTAAAATCTAATTTTAATTTCGCGTCGAAATCGAATTTCGATTATTATATCGAATATAATAATTTTATCGATTAATTCTAAATTAATCGTTCTCTCTCTAAATAAGGCACTTTATCCAAGATAAAGTTTCTCCGCAATTAATCCAAGATTAATTAAGTCCGAATCAAATATCATAGGTGAATCTTCAGGAAGCGACCCAAGAGATCTCCGGATATGTTGGCAGTAAATACGGTCGTCGGATAATCCGAACACGTACGTACCTCGTACTACGTTCTTACCGATTCACAAGACAAGGTTGGCTTCTAGCAAAGCGCCATGCCTACCCAATTCTCCAGAAATATTCTTACTGGAATATTAGATCTATATCAAGCGTAGTATACCGTAGTATTGCGTACATCGATCCAGTATCGGACGATCACATGTTAGGCCTGGGGCTGGAAATGTGTCTGCCCCGTACGAAACATATATCGGACATCAAGCAACTAGTCTCTTTAAATCGGACAATCCTGACCTGGTCATATTGTCCCGACGGTTGCAACCTTTTATAGAGTACTAGTTCTGTGTCCTGCGTGATCATCACCTCCATATGTCTGAAGTGATACTTCCATCTCGACATCACATCCAGTACACTACGATTCTCGATAAACCCAGAAGAGGTGTACACAGAACCGGTTAAGGTCCCCAACCACCAAAACCAAAGTTTACCGATTGTCGCAAGTACTAGCGATGTAAGTCTCAGGTTAAGACCATATACACCTACCCTGATGCGGCCTCCCATAGACACGCAGACATACTACCAATGGGATTCCGCGGGGTCTATCCAGAGCGAAGCTGTTTTCCGTACCATCGGTAAAACACAACCTCCTATCGCACTTGCATAAGTATCCAATACTTAAATATATGAGAACTATGCCGTTGTGCCCTCACAACGTGCACAAGCGCAATACTAGTCTATTCCGCATTATCGATGTCCGATCTCGATAATACTCCGACTAGGGATATTTAATGATTAAACCTTTATGGATTGATACTGTCTCATATCATCTCAATCCGGTATTAATCATATGGACTTTCGCCATTTATATATCAAAGTAAATAATATTACAAAACGGCAAAAGGCAATTTCATTATCACATAGTTAATTTTGTACAATAATACAATATCATTTACAAACAGTGACGCTATGGGACATAATGTCTAACATGCCAGATCGCGGTGCACGGGCACCAGATAGGGAACAGTGGCAAGCGCGACGTTAGCAAACGGCGCAGGGTGAGCCGTCGAGGGGATGAAAGGTAATTTTTGCCATTTTTGTCGAGATTCCCACTTGGTTTGGGCCCTGAAGTGCCCTCCAGAGATTCCTGTGATGTTATGATCTACAAAATACACACAAAACATCAGCAAAACTCAAGGCCCAAAGTAGTCTACAGTTCTATGTGTCTACACAGTTTCCACTGTGGGGGCTTTCGTGTTAGCGTTCGAATGGCGATCGAACGATGTTGGTGACTTCTGGTTTTGCTGCTAGCTCACGCCCAAGCCCAAATTAGCCCCCAAAACCCATCCAAAAATAATTTTAAATATTTAAAATACATTAACAAATTAAATTAAATTAAATTAAATTAATCAAATCAAATCAATCTGTCCTAATCAAAACAAATCCCTTCCTAATTCTAATCAAAATCCATTCCTAATCAAATCATTTCATTACAAGTGGCATAAGTAAGGGACCATTCCGAACCCAATGGTTTGAGGTCTTCCCTTGCGAGGGGTGAGTGCGACCTTAAATCATTTTCCCGGTTTCACACGAGTGGTGACTCCATTATTCTCCGGTTTAGTTCCCCGTGGGCTACTCTGTACTCCCGACCAGGCCGCGAGCCTAGAACAGCGTCACCGATTTCTATGTCCTACAGTCTGGCGGACTCCACTTGGGATAGAGAATCGGCCCCGAAATAATGTCTTGTAATGTTTGTGATTTGTGCTTTAGTTAACCGTGTCTATCGTGGGTTGAAAGGGGTTTAATCAAAGGCATTATTAAAGCTTGGTAATGGTTTGGTGTCTTCCTTCATTCACTACATTTCTATAAGGAAAAGCTGCAAAGGCACCTAGATAATCATTACTCGAAGCTTACTGTGATGGACTAATTTGGAGGACTTGTTGTTATTCCTGTCACCAAGGCGATAAGAGCCTAAGAGGCTTGGGTATTTAAGAGAGTTCGCTCCACCTCCCTCTGGGGAATCTTCAATAGGAAGTCCATTTGACAGTCAGTCACGTATCATAATCGTGGCACGTACCATAAGGTATAAAAAGGGTGCGCCCACTTTGGTCGCTTGAACCCTTGAGTGGGGAGACCTAATTGTGGGCAATCCTTCACCAACGAGAGCCTTTGTCTACACTCCTGCAAACCCACACGTAGTATAGTTGTATGACCAATATGAAACTATTCCTTGTGCTTGTGTTTAGGGACCATCATCATTTGGATTCAGTTGGACTTCTTGTCAGAAATGCGGACTCGTTGGGCCATTTAAACTGGGATGAGTTTGTATCTTATGAAAATTGGGCTAAGAGTTTCTAAAATACCGATGGGCCACCCTGTTGAAATTGTTTCTTTATGCTTATGCTTAGGACCATCATCATTTGGATTCAGTTGGACTTCTTTTCAGAAATGTGAACTTGTTGGGCCATTTAAACTGGGATGAGTTCGTATCTTATGACAATTGGGCTAAAAGTTTCTAAAATGCCGATGTGGCATCCTGTGTTTGGGGCCCCTTTCATTTGAAGTTGTTTAGCCATGTTATCGCCAAAGTTGTAAACCTTTTGGGGCCTTTTTCAACTGGACAAGTTTGCACCTTGCAATAATGTGATTGAAGCTTTAAAATGACAAGAGGCCGACTTATATATTCCATGCATTACCACGCATACATGCTGACTGAGAATTTTTAAAGACACCATAGATTCTCTTGGGTTAGGAAGAGGGTAAGACTTATCATAAGGCAGATAGCAAACATGAGTGAATCAGAGAAGAGGTATCCCCTATGGATCAGTTAGAGATCATTCCACCAAGGTTACTGAACAATTGCAGCCTTGACTACCGCTATGGCTAATATGGTTGTGCCCAGTGCTGGGGGAAACTCTGAGAATGAGGGGCGTGAAGACCCTCCGACTAGATTGAATGATGATATCCGAGAGTTTTGATGATGATATGTGATGAATATGCTGCGGGGAAAATGGCAGGGTCTCAAACTGCAACTGCAGAAACTCCGAGATCAGGTAGAGTCGGTTACCGTATTAAGATACGGGGCAAGCATGAAGACCTGTTGGATTATGAGGCAATGACGTTTGAGGAACAGTTGCCAGCTCAGTTTAAATTGACTGATATAGCTAAGTTAATGAGAACGGGGACCCAATGGCTCTATCTCGACAGTATGTTTCATTTATGAATTCAGTGGGTCTATCCAAGCGGCAGGTTCAGAAAATGTTTGGGATGTCGCTCGAGGGGGCACCCGTGGTATGGTATCACAGCTTGGAGAGGAAGATCAAGGAGGATTAGAGGGAATTGACGGAGGCCTTCTTGAAACAGTACGTAACAGATCTGGAGATCGACTTGTCACTCCGGGACTTAGAAAATACCAAGCAAAAGCCAGAAGAAATCTTCAATGAATATGTCGAGCCAGCTTCTGAAAATGCAGACTCAGCCGTCGGAGAAAGATCAGATTAAGATGATTATTAAAGGCATCAAGCCCTCCATTTAAGGCAAGCTGAGGACAATGACCTTCATGATTACTGATTTTTGACAGCTAAGGGAAACTGTCATGGATATTGAAGAAGAATAAGCGGAGAATAGAAAGTTTTATGGCATGAACAGAAGGACTGTCAGAGGGCCATCAGGTGCCAAGCCTGTTTCCGCCGAGGTTGCTGCCATTAAGAACATACGTTTTTCCAACTTGCGTAGACCCTTATCCAAAGTGCTTGAGAAGTTGACAAGGCAGAGACTCCTAAAACCCTTGGAGACTAAACTATGTTGGTTTCTATTAAGGTCCATGATCGATTATAAGCATGATATAATATGCGAATAACAATCGAGAAGTTTGCGAAATACTTACATCGATCGGTTGACAACGCGGAAGCAACAAAACTTTAAAATTGCTCACTGTTTTAGGCGTGAACTTCATTGCAGATTTGAGCTCACTGGTTTCGGTTTTTGCCTCCAATTTGTTGAGCTTCAAGCTTCGTCAAACGATTCCCGGCTCAAGGTGGACTTCCCTATCACCTTCGCATGTCTCGTAAGTGTGCTAGCACTTGTGATTTTGCCACAAAATCACACTCCAAGCTCCCCTACTGCTCACAGTTTCAAAACCAGAAAAACAGAAAACTTAGCCCATTTGGGCGTGAAGAGAGAAAGAGATGAAGTGAGAGAGATTGGTTTGGTTTTTGAAATTTGTGTATCTTATACACTAATTTGAATTTCAAATTCATTTCACTTGAATTTGGCTTTCAAAAAGAAAATCATTTAAAGCCATAAATGGCACCAACCACTTCCATCACTCAATCCATCAAGTTGTCAAGTCACATCACTCAAAGTGACTTGTGATTTGACGCTTGATGCGACTAGCGATTTGACGTTTGATTTGACGTGCCGCACTCGAATTCAAAATGCGAATGTGCTCGCAAATAATCTCGGGCTCGGGTTCGCTAATTCTAAATTAACGAATTTTCTGTTGCGTTGTAATTAAATGATTACGCCTAGCGAAATCACACTATTTACCTCGCTAACGAATTAATCTGAATTAATTCGCTCACCGAATTAAAATCTAATCTTAATTTCGCGTTGAAATCCAATTTCGTTTAATATATCAAATATATTAATTTCTCGATTAATTCCAAATTAATCGTTATCTCTCTTTAATGATATTTTATCCCAGATAAAATATCTCCGTAATTAATCCTAGATTAATTTTCTCTCTCTTCTAATTAATCACAGATTAATTTAGAGTGCGAGTTATACGTCATCGGTGAATCTTTGGGAAGCGACCCATGAGTTCCCCGGATATGTTGGCAGTAAATTCGGTCATCGGACTATACAAACACGTAAGTACCTCGTACTACGTTTATACCGAATTACAAGACAAAGTTGGCCTCTAGCAAAGCGCCATGCCTCCCCAATTCTCCGGAAACATCTTTACAGGAATAAGGATCTATATCAAGCGTAGTATACCATAGTATTGCGTATTTCTATCCAGTACCATCGGATGATCACGTTCTAGGCTTGGGGTTGGAAATGTGTCTGCCCCGTACGAAGCACATATCGGATCTCTGGCGACTAGTCTCTATAATCGGATAAACATGACCTTGTCATTTTATCCCGATAGCTGCAGCATTTAAGAGAACCAGTCCCGTATCCTACGTGACCATCATCTCCATATGACTGGAGTGACACTTCCGTCTTGACATCACACCCAACACACTATGATTCTCAATATACCCAGAATTGGCGTACACAGAACCTGTTAAAGCCCTGGACGACCTCAACCAAAGTATATAGATTGTCGTATGCATTAGCGGTGCAAGTCTCAGGTTAAGACCAAATACACCTACCCTGATTTCGGACTTCTATAGACACATAGTCATACTACCAATGGAATTCTGAGGGGTCTGTCCAGAGCGAAGCTGTTTCCCATACCATCGGTAAAACAAACCTCCTTTTACACTTGCATGAGTATCTTATACCCAAATATATGAGAACTATGCCGTTGTGCCCTCACAACTCGCACAAGTGTAATACTAGTCTTTTACGTATTTATCGATGTTCAATCTCTATAATACTGTGACTAGGGATATTTAATGATTCTGTCTTCATGGATTGATAATGTCTCATATCATTCTCAATCCAGGCACTAATCATAGGGACCTCTCATATTTATACATCTAGGTGATCTAATCACAAATGATAAGAGTGCAATCTCCTTTGTCACATAGTTAATTTGTACAACAACACTGTGATCTGTACAAATAGTGACGATATGGGTCATAATTGTCCAACAATCTCCCACTTGGCCTATAGCCAGTCACTCGAGTGTCTGACACCCGAACTATGTACGGTTTGCTCAAATTACTGAGAAAAGGTTTTCGTCAGCGGATTTACATGATTATCGTCTGATGTGATTTATTCGATCATTACATCGCCACGATGTATGATCCGAACGAATCAGATGAATATCGAAGTATGTTTCTGGATCGTTGATGAGACCATTAATTCTTTAGCCTGTGCTCAAGCCTAGCTTAGCTGCTAACAGAATTATATCTAATCTAATTAGATTTATTATTGACCCAGAAGGCTTCTATTGTCACTCAGCTGCAGCTGCAGCAATAACCCGTATTTGTTGTTTATTCGGTAACAGTATCTTGCTTGGAAGATTTCCAGCTCACTGTTCCGTTATTCAAACTGTATAGTACCGTTTGCGACTTATAGTCGTCTTTTATCGGTTAGGAAACTTGCTACAGTGATCCCAGTCACTTCAAGTTCTCCTTCTCCATAGATTAAGACATCATCCTTAGCTCTCTAAGATACTAATGGATGTTATTAACTTCAATCCAGTGACTATCACTTGGATTGGCCTGTGTGTGAATCATATGCTCAATGCGTATGAGACACCAGGTCGCGTACATTTTTCAATGTACAGTTTCTCGGAGAGTTTCATGAAAGCCAAGCTTTCACCGATTGTTATTTATGGGAATATCATTTCCAAGAATTGATGTATTATCATTATTTATTTAGGGCAGCCATTGTCAGTGCGCTCCCACTGACCCTCTTATATACATAAGAATCATTTTCAATTTGAATTAAATCATACACCATTATGATTACATCAAAATGATAATTCCAAGAACCTAATGCTTGCTTCAATCCAAACATGGATCGAATAACCTGCAAACCTTGTTTGTTAGTTTAGTACGACAAAACCGCCAGGATGTTTAAATATCCTCCAAAAGGTTTCCTTTCAGGAAAGCGATTTCCCGCAAAGCTGTCATATTTCATAAATGAAATACACAGCTTTAGCAAACATTATCCATTTCGGACTCATGGCACTTTGTCATGATAGGGAGTAGATACCTTGTATCACTTCCTCATATGTAGTCAGTTGGTATACCTCAAAAGATAGACATCTTTACGAGGTGAGATCAGAAACCCATACCCCAGGTTGTTTTCTGATTCTCTCTGACATACGCGGTTCTTGTGTACACGAAGATTAATGGTAATAGTTTCATCATTGATGAACTATTTGTGTTCCATTAGGAATCGGTGCCTTGAATAGTATTACTCTGATTTTCATCGAGTTTTACTATCTTTCCACTTACCACTGCATATCGGTATTCCTCTTAGGAAAACCGCATGGTGAGCAACAATCTAATTGTTCTCTTATGAGTTGTATAAGTACAATACTTATGGTATCCCTAGGATAACCTACAATTTGGCACTTATCCAATTTGGGTTCTAGTTTGGTATCATCCAAACATATGCCTAGCATACCCAAATTATCAGGAATGTGAAACCCAGTTTCTTTTTGTTCATATCTAATATGAAATCTGTCAAACAGATTTAATGGAACCTTATTCTAAATAAGTTCTTCATTGTTAATGCTTATCCGTTGAAGGAAATGATAGCTCAGAGCGACTCATGATTAACCTTAATTATGTCTAACATAATTCGGTTACTCAGTTCGGACACACCGTCACTTTGACGTGTTCCGGGAGGAGTCCTCGTTTGAAAGAATACTTTACTCTTTCAAGTATTTTAGAAAGTTATTGCTTAAGTATTTCCATTACGGTCTTACCGTGACGGTATAATACTTTAGCCGATCTGTTGTCTATTTCATGTCGAAACTGTAAAAGTTTCCTATTTGTGTTCTTCAAAAGAAACACATAACCATAACGCGATGCCACATCCGTACAGGTCACGAAATATTCATATCCACATCTAGCCTAGCTAGACATGGGCCCACTTGCTTCACTATGAATTAGGGCTAACAGATCAGTGGCATTTGCACTTTTACCAAGTAAATAGTGTTTTAGGCACATTGCCCAATAAACTAGATTCGTAGACTTTATTTGATTGGATCAAATAGTCCTAGTACCCGCTCTTCAAAAGTGTGGATATACGATTCTTGTTTAATTGTGTCCTAGACAATAATGCCACAATTAATTTCTTCCTGATCAAATCAGTTTAAGCTATTTATTTGTCATATATATATTTGAGATTTATTTATATTCAAAATATAAATGTTGTTATTCACATCTAATGTGTTTATCTCAATATCATCTTTATATAATGAAACACTTTAGTGTTCTAGAATATAAAGGTTAATCCGCAGCGGGTTAAACACTGATATAGAGATAATGAATCTAGTCAAACTAGTTACATTATAACAGTTTCCTAATTTAGGTACACACCCGAAGGTAGTTCCTAAACTAAGGTATCTACGGTTAAAACAGCGACTTTTGTCCCGTTTTCAATTCGCAGATTAATCTCAATTGAAGTCAGTATACTGTTCAAAACAGATTCTGAACATCAATATATATTTATGTACCACACTAAGTATTTAAATCTAATTTTAATACTAGTAGTGAACATAATTATGACAATCATATTTGAATTTAGAGCCTTGCTCGTTCTTCAATTCCTTCATATCTACTTTGTCCAAACGGCAGTCACGTTTCCGCAATCCCGTTTGCCACATTTGCAGACATTTTGGGATATGTCATTTATCTTCCCAGAAGATTATAATGATTATGCCTTTGCCAGTTTCAACACTCCAGAAGCCTTTGGCCAAGCCTCAGGTTTCTAGAATATCGAAGTAAAGTGCGCCTTGCGCTACTTGCCTAATTGCAAAGTTTGACTTTATCTCCTTGAGAATAGTCATTAATTCTCCAAGAATTAACTTTCGCAATTTAGTACTTCTAAAATCTAAGTTAATAGATTCATGAAGATCCTTCAATTTCATTATCATACTTTAAGGATCTAATCCTTAGTTCTGATTCAGAAATTAAGGAGTCTTATGCGGTAAGTATTATGGATTAAGCACTTTAGTTATCATTACATAATCTTCCAAAGATTTATGCTATACTATTTGCTTAACTCCAAGCTTAGGCCTAATATTTTATTTTATCAAATAAAATAACTTATCAGTTTTTCCAGGACCATCCTGAAATTATTCCCAATATTGAAAATTAAACCATTTAAAACATTTCCCTAGGATTATGAATTAAACGTCAATCTTTCAATTTAATCTTGATTTTAATAGTCCAACTATTTAATCAATAATTAAGGTACTATTAAATATAATGATTATATAGTCCAACTATTTAATCAACTATACTTTAATTAAATCATATATATTGATTATCATAATCCAATTATATAATCACTTATAAATGAATTATTTTGAATATAGTCCAACTATTTATTAAAACAACAATTTAAATATTAGTCCAACTAACATTTAATCGATATGACGAATGATATTGTTTGAGCGCTTATGGGAGTAATTGAACGAATATTGCAAATTCAATTCTTGCCTCCCACTATTTTTTGGCGAGCCTCTAACCCTCTGTTGAGTACTCAGGAAATCGTGTTTCCTAGTGGGCTAGGATCCCGTTAAATATCACACAATCTTGACTTTGGCCAACAAATTGTATGATAATTAACTAGGTAGATCTCTAAGATCAATTGGATCCAATCCAATTCCTAGATCCGGTAGGGGGACATCCAAGTCCGAAACATATATCTTATATATGCCAATACATCCAATGTATTACCTAACCTTTTTCCTCTGAATCAACTAAGCCTTGGCTTTGGCACAACAAACTTAGTGATCCCAGTCAAGCGCGACCCATTGACCATGGAAAGCTTCGTAATCAATGTCGATGGACAAGAAGTGGTCTTGACTTTGGCCAACAAACCACAACTTGGACAAGACACTGATATGGAACAAAGCTCTCGTGATTCAAACACATCTTCGACAGACAAAGGCCTTGACTTTGGCCAACAAACCAATGCCGTCTCGGATCTTGAGTGAGAATCACTCAATGGAAGGAAAGACGCTTAATATTATTTAAGGGTTTTTCGCGTGCAAATTGGCAACCAATTTATTATCTTTGTTAAGGTCTCATCATCATACACCCTTAAACATGCATTCTAAACACATAAAAAAGCGCATATAAAAAATAATAATGATATGCGGATGGATACTTAACATTGATCCTAGATCAAATCTCTCACTTTCTCTCTCCCGCTAGCACAAGTATCTTACTTCTACCCGTTACACTACACTTCTAAAGAAACCTCATTTACATTGAGGGGAATAGGTGAGAAGAGAATACAAAGAATGAGAGGTAATAAGGCTGGACACGCAGGTCCAATTAATAAATCAAATTTATTACACAATTTCTAAAATTGTCCCACCCATCTAATATCCATCTGATATACATTATTCATGCATCGCAACCATGTATTCACACAAGCATGTTATCAATCAATCTAATCAAATTAATTAATCTGATAATTAGTGATCATCCAATGTTCAAACAACGATTTGATTTTGCTCGAGTCAAACTCGTTTTGCGAATAAGTACTTAAAGTACGAATTCTCGAATTAAATTAAACTACATCATTAAATCCAATTTAATATGTATTTAATACTAACTCGCTTATTTAATTCCAAATTAAATACTACACTTTAATAATGAACTTTTAAGACTTAAATTCCAAATTTAATCGTTACGGGTCTCAAAGCCCGATTAACGTCCAACGTTAGTTTAATTAAAGTCCAATGGGCTTTTAATTAATTTCTTAAGGCGTGGACTTTTGGTCAACTCATATCAAACCGAATAACCAAAATCCAATCCGGGAGTTTCCCTTTAAAGGTTCATTAAGTCGCATTTGGGCTTTATGGGGCGGGGTTTTGGGCTAATTGGATCCAATCCAATTTGCCTTAACCCAACTTTGTACAACAAAGCCCAACAAGCCCAATTACAACACTAAAGCCCAAATCCAATTTTAAGGCCCAAATAATTAAATTCCAAAAATCCAATTTTCCAATTTAATTACCAAAGTGTATACATAATTAATTACCCAAATTAACATTTCTAAAACATCAATATACACAATTAATCATGCTCATTTTCATCATCACATGTCCAACACATTTTGATTAAAATCAAACCCAATTCATGCTCAACATGTCTCGGCCAAGGAGGGATAATTTTGTCCGATTCGGTTTCAATCCAATTAAACTCACAATCGACATTAAATCATCATCCTAATTGATTCTAACTCATCCAATGAATTAAAAAATCAAAATCACGAAGACATTTTAGGGCTATTCTATTCGGCCATGCTCACCAAATTTGGGGAAAATTATTCCAAATCAATTTTCATAAAATTGATCCAATCAATATTCAATTCAAACACATTTAAGCATATTCATCAATCCAATTTCACAAAATCATGCTCAAAATCAATTTGCCCAAATTTTAAGCCATAAACTTTTTCATGCTCAAACCTTGCTCTAGATGCCATTGTTGGTTTCTATTAAGGTCCAGGATCGATTATAAACTTGAAATAATGTGCGAATAACAATTGAGAAGTTTGCGGAATACTTACATCGATCGGTTGACGACGCGGAAGCAACAAAACTTCAAAATTGCTCACTGGTTTAGGCGTGAACTGCAGTGCAGATTTGAGCTCACTGGTTTCAGTTTTTGCCTCCAATTTGTTGAGCTCCAAGCTTCATCAAACGATTCCCGGCTCATGGGTGGACTTCCCTATCACCTTCGCATGTCTCGTAAGTTTGCTAGCACTTGTGATTTTGCCACAAAATCACACTCTAAGCTCCCCTACTACTCACGATTTCAAAACCAGAAAAACAGAAAACTTAGCCCATTTGGGCGTGAAGAGAGAAAAAGATGAAGTGAGAGAGATTGGTTTGGTTTGTGAAATTTGTGTATCTTATACACTAATTTAAATTTCAAATTCATTTCACTTGAATTTGGCTTTCAAAAAGCAAATCATTTAAAGCCATAAATGGCATCAACCACTTCCATCACTCAATCCATCAAGTTGTCAAGTCACATCACTCAAAGTCACTTGTGATTTGACGCTTGATGCGACTAACGATTTGATGCTTGATTTGACGTGCCGCACTCGAATTCGAAATGCGAATGCGCTCGCAAATAATCTCGGGCTCGGGTTCGCTAATTCTAAATTAACGAATTTTCCGTTGCGTCGTAATTAATGATTACGCCTAGTGAAATCACTATTCACGTCGCTAACGAATTAATTTGCTCACCCGAATTAAAATCTAATTTTAATTCCGCGTTGAAATCCAATTTCGTTTAATATATCAAATATATTAATTTCTCGATTAAATACAAATTAATCGTTATCTCTCTTTAATGATATTTAATCCCAGATAAAATATCTCTGTAATTAATACCAGATTAATTTTCTCTCCCTTCTAATTAATCCCAGATAAAATTAGAGTGCGAGTTATACGTCATCGGTGAATCTTTGGGAAGCGACCCATAAGATCCCCGGATATGTTGGCAGTAAATTCGGTCGTTGGACTATCTGAACACGTAAGTACCTCGTACTACGTTTATACCGAATTACAAGACAAGGTTGGCCTCTAGCAAAGCGCCATGCCTCCCCAATTCTCCGGAAACATCCTTACAGGAATAAGGATCTATATCAAGTGTAGTATACCATAGTATTGCGTATTTCTGTCCAGTATCGGATGATCACGTGCTAGGCCTGGGGCTGGAAATGTGTCTGTCCCGTACGAAGCACATATCGGATCTCTGGCGACTAGTCTCTATAATCGGATAAACATGACCTTGTCATTTTATCCCGATAGCTGCAGCATTTAAGAGAACCAGTCCCGTATCCTACGTGACCATCATCTCCATATGACTGGAGTGACACTTCCGTCTTGACATCACACCCAACACACTACGATTCTCGATATACCCAGAATTGGCGTACACAGAACCTGTTAAAGCCCTGGACGACCTCAACCAAAGTATATAGATTGTCGTATGCATTAGCGGTGTAAGTCTCAGGTTAAGACCAAATACACCTACCCTGATTTCGGACTTCCATAGACACATAGTCATACTACTAATGGAATTCTGAGGGGGTCTATCCAGAGCGAAGCTGTTTCCCATACCATCGGTAAAACACAACCTCATATTACACTTGCATGAGTATCCTATACCCAAATATATGAGAACTATGCCGTTGTGCCCTCACAATGCGCACAAGTGTAATACTAGTCTTTTACGTATTTTTTGATGTCCAATCTCGATAATACTCTGACTAGGGATATTTAATGATTCTGCCTTCATGGATTGATATTGTCTCATATCATTATCAATCCAGGCACTAATCATAGGGACCTCTCATCATTTATACATCTAGGTGATCTAATCACAAATGATATGAGTGCAATCTCCTTTGTCACATAGTTAATTCGTACAACAACACCGTGATCTGTACAAATAGTGACGCTATGGGTCATAATTGTCCAACAAACCACTCCTAAATCCTCCCCCACCACACCTCAACATGAACCGTTACTGTCACTTCCACCAACAAAACGGCCATGACACTGACAGTTGTGCCTGCCTCAGACACGAAATCCATGACCTAATAGACTCCCATAAAATACCTGACCCTGAGAAAGAACAGCCCAACACATACCGTAATCCCCTACCAAATTATCACTCAGTCTCACCACCTACCTATATGATAAGCTCTGGCCTACCCAAAAGCCTTGTCCTCAAGACCTTTAACCACCAAGCCTTTTGCTTGGGGATTTGGGATAGCAACAGTGGGAGTGAGGAACAGAAGAAGGGAAAGAATTTCTGGGAGGACTTCTCCAGTAGTGATGAAGAAGAGGTGAGAGGAAGACATCAGCGGGCGTTTCTACAGTGATACGGCTGAGAAGGGTAAAGAAGTGTTGACAGAAATGAGAGAAATGACGAAAAATATGGATAATATTGAAGGGGATACAGTGTTGTGCCAGCTAAAGAAGACACGGGCACAGGTCAGCATCTGGGAATTGTTGTGCTCGTCACAGGAGCACAGACGTGCTATGGTTGAAGCCTTGAGCAAAATAATATACCAGAGGATATTAATCCTATAATGTTTGTGGGGTCAGTACAGAAGGAGACTTTGCAGGCAATAGCCTTTTCTAAGGAGGAACTCCCGGTAGAGGGAAGAAATCATAACAAGCCACTATTCATCAGGCTGAAGTGAGAGGAAAGAAAACATCATGTGTAATGGTGTATGATGGCTCATCCATCAATGTGTGCCCTTTGAAGATCCTATCGTGATTGGGAATGAAGGCGGCAGATCTGGATCCCTCCAATATGACTATCAAGGCATATGATGACAGTAAGC
This sequence comes from Zanthoxylum bungeanum, assembly GCA_019454045.1. Classification (NCBI taxonomy): domain Eukaryota; kingdom Viridiplantae; phylum Streptophyta; class Magnoliopsida; order Sapindales; family Rutaceae; genus Zanthoxylum; species Zanthoxylum bungeanum. Next base: position 11,783 of record SKCR01051303.1, on the reverse strand, counting down.
GATGAGTTGAGGGCACTTTCGCTGCAATAGTTAAGGTGGGACCGATTGAGGATGAGGTTGAATTCACTGTGCTCGACATCCCAGCTACTTTTTCTTTATTTTTGGGGAGGCCGTGGTTTCACAAGCTTGGGGACGTGCCCTCCACTTTGTATCAAGTTATTAAGTTTCCGTATGGGGGAGAGATTGTCACCATCCAAACGAAGGTAGACAATGTTGTGGCCGCTTTGGAAACACAACCTTTCACAAGGTTCCAAGTGTTGGCAACCTTTGAGGAGTGGGTGGATCCTAAGATGGCTAGGATCATGGAAAAGATGAAGTTCGAGCCGGGTAAAGGTTCGGCATTGCCAAACTTTAAAGGGCAGAACACTCGGAGAGGACTGTACAAGTCTGGTGAGGATAAGCCGAAGACTAAGAAAAGAAAGGTTTGAAGCTGATGGAATGCTTTGTGAAGGCTAATGGGTATCAAGGAGAGCCCGTACCAGTAGAAGTTAATGGGGTCATGATACCGGGGTTTGAGATCTTTCAAGATGTGCTGGGTGAGAAACCACCAACGGAAGAAGTTGCGAATGGAGAAGATAAGTAGGAAGAAGAGCTGTTGAAGCTGGAAAGCCTAACCCTCAAGGAGAATGAAGAGGCTGAGAAAACCCCAGTTGCAGAGGATGAAGTATCCGTAGATGATGAGGATATTTATCTTCCTGATTTATTTAAGTGTACTCCCACATTTGCTAGTAATAAAGACAATCATTTTGCTTACTTGCATGAGTCTCTTCCTTTCAACTTGCATGACTTGAGCATATTTGATATCAGCTCAACCAGAGCAAATGCATTCAACCTTGGTACACCTGAGAGCCCCAAGGAAATTCTAATTGCAAGTGAGGTTACCTCTGAGGAGCGGGAGAAATTAGAAGGAATATTAGTCAAATATGCCAAGGTATTTGCTTGGTCCTATGAGGACATGCCTGGAGTAGACAGAAGCATCGCCCAGCATACAATACTAACTTATCCAAATATGAAGCCAGTGAAACAGAAACTTTGACAGATAAGACCTGAGTGGGCCGAGAAGGTCAGAGAGAAGTCAAGAAACAGATAGATGTGGGGTTCCTAGAAGTAGTGAAATATCCTGAGTGGTTGGCAAATATTGTGTCGGTACCGAAGAAAGATGGGAAGTCAGAATGTGTGTGGATTTCAGAGTTCTTTACAAGGCTTGCCTGAAAGATGATTTTCCTCTACCTCATATAGACGTGCTAGTTGATAGTGTGGCTTTATCTGCCATGTATTCATTTGTAGACGGGTTTTCGGGATACAATCAGGTTCTCATGGCTGAAGAAGACAAGCACAAGACGGCTTTTATCACCGAGTGGGGCACTTATTGTTACAAGGTAATGCCGTTTGGGCTCAAGAATGCAGGAGCTACTTATCAGCGGATGGCCACTACATTTTTCCACGATTTGATGCACAAAGAGATTGAAGTATATATGGATGACATGATAGTGAAATCAGAGACAAGAACTGGGCATATAGAAGCGCTGGAGAAGATCCTTCAGAGAGTTGACAAATACAACTTGCGACTTAATCCCAAGAAATGTGTGTTTGGGGTAACATTAGGAAAATTGCTGGGACATACAGTAGGAATGAGAGGGATAGAGGTAGAATCTGAGAAGATCAAAGCAATCGCCAAAATGCCCGCACCGAAGACTGAGAAAGAAGTTAGAGCATTCCTCGGGAAAATTTAGTACATCAGTCGGTTCATCGCCAAGTTGACGTCAGTATGTGAGCCTATCTTCAAATTGCTGAGAAAAGACCAACCAGTGAAATGGAATGAGCAATGTCAAGCAGCCTTCAACACGATCAGAGAATACTTGGTAAAGCCTCTTGTATTAAAACCTCCAAGACTGGGCAAACCCTTAATACTGTATTTAGCCGTAGAATCAGAAGCACTGGGGGCAATGATGGTACAGGCAGATGAGACGGGAGTAGAGCATGCGGTCTACTATCTCAGTAAGAATATGCTTTCGTACGAAGCCCGCTATCAAAAAGTAGAGAAGATCTGTTTGGCAGTGGTATGGGCATCCAGAAAATTGCGTCATTACTTCCAATCTTACAAGATCCAGGTGGTAGCAAAGGAGAATCCCTTGAAGTATCTACATTCAGTACCTTCGCTAGTGGGGAAGTTGGGCAGATGGTTAGTGTTGCTGACAGAGTTTGACATTGAGTACCTGACTTCCAAAATAATCAAAGGGCGAGCCTTAGCAGAGTTCCTGGCATTGCAACCTATTGAAGGGGATCAGTACAAGTTTGAATTCCCAGATGAATAGATCCAGGCAATAACAGTTCAAGGATGGAAGATGTATTTCGACGGGGCTGTGAATTGCAAAGGAGCCGGAATTAGGATCGTGATAGTGACCCCCGAATGAGAAACCTTGCATATGGCCAAGAGGTTGACGTTCGGAATAACTAACAACATGGCCGAGTATGAAGCATGTGCTTTTGGATTGACTGCACTGATAGCCTTGAAGGCTGAGAGCGTGGAGGTCCACGGAGATTCTATGTTGGTAGTCCGACAGATGCAGGGAGAATGGGAATTGAAGGAAGAACGGTTGAAACCTTACCTTTTTCACCTCAGAAAGTTGGCACAGGCTATCCCCGATTGTAAGATTCAGCACTTACAGTGAGAAGAGAATCAGATGGCAGAAGCATTAGCTACACTTGCAGCGACTTGGGAAAATCCAGAGAAGTTAGTGATGAGACCATTGGTACTGACAATAGCAAGCAGACCCGTTTACGAGATAGAAAGAGTTTTGGAAGTGGAGATCAACGACGGAAAACCTTGGTACCATGATATTCAGCGATACCTGGAACATAGAGAACTCCCAGAATGAGCAAGCAGAAAAGACAGAATAGCCATTCAGAAATTGGCTTCTCAGTATGTGATTTGAAGGGAGAGCTATACAAGAGGCAGGCAATAGCATTCAGCTGAAGTGTTTAAGGAAAGAAGAAGCCAGAAGGCAATGGAAGAAATACATGCCGGGGTATGTGGACCGCACATGAATGGGTTGAATTTGTCTCGCAAGATTGTAAGACAAGGTTTCTACTGGTTGACCATGGAGACAGACTGTGCAAAGCTGGTAAAACATTGTCATGATTGTCAAGCACATGGTAATATGAACCATCTACCTCACACAGAGTTACACGGGCTATCAGAGCCATGGCCTTTTTCAGCATGGGGAATTGACATGATCGGAGAGATTCGACTGAATGCATCGAATAGACATCGTTTCATAGTAGTGGCAGTAGACTACTTTTCGAAATGGGTGGAAGCCGAGTCATTTCGTAACATCACAGCAAAGCAGATGGTGAAGTTCATAGCCTGGAACATCATTTGTCGATATGGAATGCCATATCAGGTAGTGACAGATAACGGAGTTCAGTTTCAAGGGGAAACGAAGGCAATGCTACAGAGATATGGGATAGGACATCACAAGTCGTCACCTTACAAACCGCAGGCAAATGGGGCAGTCGAGGCAGCCAAAAAGACAGTAAAGAAGATATTAGCCAAGATGATAGAAAACTGCAAAGATTGGGCCGATAAGTTGCCATACGCCCTGTGGGGTTACAGAACACCAATGAGAACAGCAACAGGAGCCACGCCTTACTCTTTGGTCCATGGAATGGAAGCAGTACTACCCGTGGAGGTTGAGATACAGTCCATGTGGGTATTAGCCGAAGCAGAGTTATCTGAACAAGAATGGGTCTCGCAGATATTTGAACAGTTGGCACTGCTGGATGAGAAGAGAATAAAGTCTTTATATCACATGCAGATATATCAGAAGAGACTAGCACGAGCATTCAACAAAAAGGTGCGTCCTACTAAGATCAGAAAGGGTGATTTGGTACTTAAGCAGTCAAGGACATCGACGACAGACCCAAGAGGAAAGTTCAGACCCAACTGGGAAGGACCCTACATAGTGCAGAAAGTAATGGGAAATTGGGCAGTGAGACTGTCAGACTTGGAAGGGAACGAGTTCACCGAGCCGATCAACGTAGACAGATTGAAGCAGTATTTTGCCTGAGGAATAGTAGAGCAAGCAGTCACCAGAGGAATCGGCGGAAGACCTAACCCAACGAGATAGGAAACCCATTCATGCATGCATACATGTAACATATTTTTCATTCCTTTTTTGTGTTTGTTTTGTATTCACAGGTTTCAAAGAAGGAAAAGCGGCAAAATACAAGCAACCTGAAAGCAACAAAGCAGTATCAACAGTTTTCAAAAATGGATCGCTAGGGTTGAGGCCCACATCAGCAATAGTATCAGTTTTGGGGATGAGTCCCAGGGTTGAGACCCACGTCATCAGTATCAGTATTGTCGTGTATGGCACTTCGGTCATGGAGACACATCAATATCAGTATCAGTTTTGCCAGGTACGGCACTCCGGGTATGGAGATATTATAGCAACGCCTCGGGTATGGGGTTTAGCATGCCAGGTATGGCACTCCGGGGTATAGAGATATTACAATGACGCCTCGGGTATGGGGTTTAGCATGCCAGGTACAGCACTCCAGGTATGGAGATATTTGAGCGACGCCCGGGTATGGGGTTTAGCATGCCAGGTACGGCACTCCGGGTATGGAGATATTACAGCGACGCCTCGGGTATGGGGTGTGGTTAAATTGGTGTCATTAAACAGTAATATAACTTGCAAACAAACAGATCAAACAGCAAAATTAGATCTAGATGCATGAAACCTTAAAACCAGAAAACCTTTAAAACAAACCAGAAAATGGAGATTGCAGATTTGTCCAAGTCGAGATGATCTCTGTCCTTAAGAACTTATTGGCCCGTCACAAGTGCTCTACGGTTTCGTATTGCCAACGTTCTCCCATGATAACTTGGATGCGACTTGTACAAGGAGCACTCCTTAACAAGTTTATGAACTAGGAAGATGGTGAAACTCTCTCTCAAAACAAAGGAAAAACAAATGTCTCTTCCAGAAATTCGGAACTCTTTTTTCTATCTGCCTTTTTGGATATAAAGCCTTCTTATATAAGGCATGGAAGGGTGCCAATAGGGCACCCTTTGGGATGGGGTGCAACCCTCCAAAGGGTTGTACCCCTCATAAGCACCCAATCCAACCAAAAGGACAGAATTACCCTTAATGAAATATATATTGAAGAATTTACTACAATCCCCCACAATTCTTCAAATATTCATGGAGACACTTGAGAGAGTTATCATGAACTAAAGCTGCATCGAAATAGGTAGCTTTCGCCTTGAACCTTTCCTAGTGAGTGACAATCGGATTTACTTGGCAAACCAGTGACCCATAGTCTTGAACTGTTCTGCCGTTGGTGTAAACCAAGACAATTGCCAACACACAGCTTTAATTCGACCATTTTCCCGTTCTACGGTTGTGTTCATTTTGGCCCTGAACAACGGTCATGGATTCATCAAGCACTTTAGGGTAACCCGCCTTTAAAGGTTCCTATGGAAGCGGCCTCATTTCTTACTTGAAATAGGTGATCTGCTATGAAGAGGTAATCTGTCTTTACCCCCATTAGGACTCATCTCCTAATATAGTGATCATTAAAAGCCTTAGTTTATCCTAACCGATGACAGACAGCACTCAGCGTCATTATCGGAATGGGAAAGAGTACGAAACTCTTCAGTGCTAGTTTTGAATTACACAAAGTTTCTGTTGTCCCTTTTGAACCTAGATCTTGGGATCTCCAGTCAACTAGGTTGGGTTTCCACAGTGACAATTCTTAGATTATAGGCTTCAAGCCCATTCCCCTCGATGACTTCTCAACTTGCTCTCGAGGTAAACCTTTAGTTAGTGGATCCGCTAGGTTTTCCTTCGACCTGACATAATCGATCGTTATTATGCCACTTGAGAGCAGTTGACGTATGGTATTATGTCTCCGACGTATGTATCGAGACTTACCATTATACATTGTATTTTGGGCTCTCCCAATAGCCGATTTGCTGTCACAATGTATGCTTATTGCTGGCACCGGTTTGGGCCAACTAGGAATATCCTCCAGGAAGTTCTAAGCCATTCTGCTTCTTCCGCAGTTTTGTCTAACGCTATGAATTCTGATTCCATAGTAGACCGGGCAATACACATTTGCCTCGAGGATTTCCATGACACGGCTGCATTACCAAGTATGAAAACAAATCCACTCGTGGATTTGGAATCCACCGTATCAGATATCCAGTTAGCATCGCTGTAACCCTCTAGTACAGCAGGATATCTCTCGTAATGTAGCCCATATTTTGAAGTTTCTCTCAGATACCTCAAAACTCTTACTATGGCTTTCCAGTGGTTGTGTCCTGGATTGCTCGTATATCTGCTAAGCCGATTCACAGCTTGAGCGATATCAGGTCGTGTGTAATTCGTGAGATACATCAGACTTCCGATGATTCTCGAATACTCTAGTTGCGATATGCTTGAACCAGTATTCTTTGATAAATGAAGAGTTAGGTCTACAGGGGTTCTAGCCACATTTAGATCCCCTTTGATATATTTATCGAGTATTTTCTCAATATAATGAGTCTGTGATAATATATATCCGTCTGATGTCCTAGAAATCTTTATTCCTAAGATCACATCAGCTATCCCCATATCTTTCATATCAAATCTGCTGGATAACACGTTTTTGGTAGACTGAATCATTTCATGATTACTACCAATTATCAGCATATCGTCTACATAGAGACACACAATGACATATCCTTTTTGAGTTGATTTGGTGTACACACACTTATCACACTCATTGGTTTTAAACCCATTTGACAACATTTCTTTGTCAAATTTCTCATGCCATTGTTTCGGTGCTTGTTTTAATCCGTACAAGGATTTTACAAGTTTGCACACCTTCTATTTTTGTCCAGGAACACTAAACCCTTCTGGTTGTTCCATGTAAATCTCTTCATCCAAATCACCATTCAAGAATGCCGACTTTACATCCATTTGATGTATTTCAAGACCAAATATAGCTGCTATGGCTATGAGCATTCTTATCGATGTGATGCGAGTCACTGGTGAATAGGTGTCAAAGTAATCAAGGCCTTCCTTTTGTCTATAAACTTTTATGACAAGTCTTGCCTTATACTTATCTATTGATCCATCCGTTTTCATCTTCCTTTTGAATATCCATTTGTAGCCCAGCGGCTTACAACCTGGCGGAAGATCAACCAACTCCCAAGTATGGTTCTGTAGGATTGAATCAATCTCACTGTTAATAGCCTCTTTCCAAAGAGGTGCCTCCGGAGAAGCCATAGCTTCTTTATAACTTTGAGGCTCATTTTCTAACAAGTATGTTAGAAAATCGGGACCAAACGACTTAGACGTTCTAGCTCTTTTGCTACGTCTAGGCTCGATTGTCTCAGTATTTACACGTTGATCTGATTCTTGGTCAACTTGATCATTGTCCTTGACAGTATCAACTGTTCTTTTGAGAGACCCAGTTATTTGTCTTTCCTTACAAGGAAACGTCTCTTCGAAAAATATCGCATTCCTTGACTCAATTATCATATTTGGATTGATGTCAGGAATCTCCGACTTGTGTACCAAGAATTGATACGCACTACTATTGTGAGCATATCCAATGAATACACAGTCAACATTTTTGGGTCCTATTCTAACCTTCTTAGGTTTAGGAACCATTACTTTGGCAAGACACCCCCACACTTTGAGGTATTTGTAGGAAGGTACGAAACCTTTCCACAATTCATATGGTGTCTTGTCCAGTCTTCTGTGAGGAAGCTTGTTCAGAACGTAGTTCGCGGAAAGCAAGGCTTCCCCCCACAAGTTCTAGGGTAGACCCGAACTTGTCAACATGACATTCATCATTTCCTTCAACGTTCGGTTTTTGCGCTCCGTAATTCGTTCTGTTGAGGAGAGTAAGGAGCAGTGGTTTCGTGAATAATTCCGTGCACAGAACAATATTCACCGAATGGTGAAACATATTCACCACCTCTATCACTCCTGATTCTTTTGATTTTCTTGCCAAGTTGATTTTCAACTTCGCTCTTATAGTGCACAAAGCTCTCAATAGCTTCTGTTTTGCTTCTCAGCAAGTACACATAGCAGAATCTTGTGCTGTCATCGATAAAAGTGACAAAGTACTTTTTACCGCCTCTTGTTTGCACAATATTCATGTCACATACATCGGTATGTACAAGTTCTAGCGGTTCAGAACTGCGTTCTATAGAATGAAATGATGTTCTATGCATTTTTGCTTCAACACATGCTTCACACTTATGTTGGCTATCAATTGAAATTTTAGGTATAAGGTCCATGTTAATTAATTTACGCATGGTATCATAATTAACATGTCCTAACCTCTCATGCCATACATTTTGTGACACAATAATATAAGCAGACGAACTAGCTTTATTAATAGCACGATTAACAGTCATTACATTTAGCTTGAAAAGGCCCTCAGTTAGGTATCCTTTTCCTACATACATATCATTCTTATGTTGGAGTTTTAAATCAAGTCCCAAAGATAACAAATCATGCATAAAAACCGCATATGAACACATCAAAGGAGGTGAGGAATATACTCACATTGAATTTCGGTTTTGATGAAATGAACACAAGTTGCGTTTTTGCCTCCCTCCAAGCTCGGCAATGACTTCTGGAACTGCAGTGAATGCACGGTTGGGGCTGTGAAAGTCTCCTCCATTTTCGGCCATGGATGACTTCCATGGAAGCTCCAAGCTTCAAGCTCCAAAAATTAAATCCAAGCTCATGAAGACACTTCCATATCACCTATGTATCACTCATGGTGTGCTAGCACTAAGTCTTCTTCAATTTTACATCTCAATAATTCGGTCAAACCAGTAGAAAAAGATGAAGAATCGGCAGTGAAGCCGTGAGATGCAGAGAAGAAAATGAGAGGGAAAAGAGAAACCGTATCTTGCATGTTGGAGAGAGAGAATGATAAGTTAGAAAATAAAAAATGTAAAAAGGTTTATATAATTTCCAAAATTATTTAATAAACCATTTACTTTTTCTATTTAAAATTAAAGCAAAAGCTTTCAATCAACTTTTTACTTTAAGTCACATCACATCACTTTAATAAAGTGACATGTTGTCAAGTCACATCACTCAAAGTGACAATTGATTTGACGCATGATGTGACAAACGATTTGACGCTTGATGTGACTCGCGTGCCGCGCTCGAATTCGAAATGTGAATGCGCTCGCAATCACTCTCGGGCTCGGGTTCGCTAATTCCAAATTAACGAATTTCCGTCGCGTCGTAATTAAATGATTACGCCTAGCGAATTCACTATTCACGTCGCTAACGAATTAATTCTAAATTAATTCGTTTGCAAGAATTAAAATTTAATTTTAATTTCGCGTCGAAATCCAATTTCTAATAATATATCAAATATATTATTTTATCGATTAATTCCAAATTAATCGTTCTCTCTCTTTAATTAATATTTTATCCCAGATAAAATATCTCCGCAAATAATCCCAGATTAATTTTCTCTCTCATCGAATTAATCCAAGATTAATTCTATCTCTCTCTTCTAATTAATCCCAGATTAATCAAAGTGCGAGTCATACATCATCGGTGAATCTTCAGGAAGCGACCCATGAGATCTCCGGATATGTTGGCAGTAAATACGGTCGTCGGACTATCCGAACACGTAAGTACCTCGTACTACGTTTATATCGATTTACAAGACAAGGTTGGCTTCTAGCAAAGCGCCATGTGTTAGACATTATGTCCCATAGCGTCACTGTTTGTAAATGATATTGTATTATTGTACAAAAATAACTATGTGATAATGAAATTGCCTTTTGCCGTTTTGTAATGTTATTTACTTTGATATATAAATGGCGAAAGTCCATATGATTAGTACCGGATTGAGATGATATGAGACAGTATCAATCCATAAAGGTTTAATCATTAAATATCCCTAGTCGGAGTATTATCGAGATCGGACATCGATAATGCGGAATAGACTAGTATTGCGCTTGTGCACGTTGTGAGGGCACAACGGCATAGTTCTCATATATTTAAGTATTGGATACTTATGCAAGTGCGATAGGAGGTTGTGTTTTACCGATGGTACGGAAAACAGCTTCGCTCTAGATAGACCCCGCGGAATCCCATTGGTAGTATGTCTGCGTGTCTATGGGAGGCCGCATCAGGGTAGGTGTATATGGTCTTAACCTGAGACTTACATCGCTAGTACTTGCGACAATCGGTAAACTTTGGTTTTGGTGGTTGGGGACCTTAACCGGTTCTGTGTACACCTCTTCTGGGTTTATCGAGAATCGTAGTGTACTGGATGTGATGTCGAGATGGAAGTATCACTTCAGACATATGGAGGTGATGATCACGCAGGACACAGAACTAGTACTCTATAAAAGGTTGCAACCGTCGGGACAATATGACCAGGTCAGGATTGTCCGATTTAAAGAGACTAGTTGCTTGATGTCCGATATATATTTCGTACGGGGCAGACACATCTCCAGCCCCAGCCTAACATGTGATCATCCGATACTGGATCGATGTACGCAATACTACGGTATACTACGCTTGATATAGATCTTATATTCCTATAAGAATATTTCTGGAGAATTGGGTAGGCATGGCGCTTTGCTAGAAGCCAACCTTGTCTTGTGAATCGGTAAGAACGTAGTACGAGGTACGTACGTGTTCGGATTATCCGACGACCGTATTTACTGCCAAAATATCCGGAGATCTCTTGGGTTCTTCCTGAAGATTCACCTATGATATTGATTCGGACTTAATTAATCTTGGATTAATTGCGGAGAAACTTTATCTTGGATAAAGTGCCTAATTTAGAGAGAGAACGATTAATTTGGAATTAATCGATAAAATTATGTATTCGATATAATAATCGAAAATCGATTTCGACGCGAAATTAAAATTAGATTTTAATTCGGGCATACGAGTTAATTTAGAATTAATTCGTTAGCGACGTAAATAATAATTTCGCCAGGCGCAATTATTTATTTGAATTCGGTTTAATTAACGTCGCGACGTAAGCTCGGTATTTCGGAAATATCGAACCCGAACGCTTGAGTGCACGTGGGCCCACTTTCATTTGGAAACGTGTGGGGCCCACATGACACTTGTCATTATATGCATTATTTAATTGATAAGGCATTGCATGGTGATAGTGTGCATTACACTCAAAGGCATTGCATGGTGATAGTGTGCATTACACTCAAATGTTTTGCATGGAGTTTGAGTGTTTGACACTCTAAGCCATTGCATGGTTTGTGTCATAGATTTATTATTATTTAATAAAATTATGGCATAAATATAAATTGATTTTGGTAAAACAAAATCAATTACACAAAACTCTTTCTCTCTCAAATTTCTTCACATTGCCGTGAACTCCATGGAAGGGCAAAGGAAGATTTGATCTTCTATTCTCCATTTTTGCTAGCACAAGCAAGGGATCAAAGGAGGTGATAGGGAAACCATCAAAGAGCTTGGAATACAAAAGCTTGGAGCTTCAAGTCTTCTTCCTCCTCTTGGCCGAATCTTCCAACACTTGGAGCTTCCACCATTTGATCATCTTCTTCATCACATAGCTTTGTAAGTATGATTCTGCCATGCTTCAAGTCTTTTATATATATTCATTTATAGTATTTCATATGCTTAATCTTTGTTTGAGACATATTATAGAAACCAACAATGGTATCATTGAGCTAGGTTTAAGCATGAAATACTTTAGGTTAAAATTTGGGTAAAATTGATTGAAGCATGTTCTTGTGAAATTTG